>LPNX010730741.1:0-33804 GCA_001517045.1 Pseudotsuga menziesii | reverse complement strand
TTTCAGGATCTAAGAGGGAGCTAAGCAAACCAAAGGGCTCCAGGTAGAATACCTTACTATATTTTTTTTTGAAGTGGAGTCGCCACTTGGAGAACAAGTAAGCTTCTAATAAATAAATAAATAAATAAAATTTTAAAATTAAGGTTATTAAATTTTTTTTTATTAACACTTAAAGAATTAAATTGAAGAATTAAAGAATTAGATCTAAAATTATTTAATTAATGTCAAGACCAAGGACAAAAGACTTGTCCCCGGCAACGGCGCCAAAGATGTTGCTGCCTAATACACACTTTAAGACACGGGGAAGTCTCCAACCCGCTTTGTGTGTCCTTGGGGGCAAGTTAGAGCTGAGGACCACTATCACCACAATTCACAACTCCTCCGTTTAGGCTAGATCCCAACAGAGCCAAGGGGGGTAGTCCCTACAGGAAAATAAGTTCCAGATTTATTAACTATAAGTTAAAGGGATCTCTTACTAAGATTACCAAATTACAAGACCAGTGCCTAGATTAAATGGAGTCAAAATATTACAAGTTACAAACGATATCAAATCAAGGTATCTAAGCAATGTACAGATACAATGTGAACAATATTTCCAATATGGCAGAAAATTGTTATGAATGAAGATTATTGAACCAGCAGTGAATTTAAAGCACGAAAAGATTTTAAGCAATTAACATTCACCACATGATCATTTGCAGAATTGAAAGTAAAAAGATGCAACTGAGAAGTAAAGTGCTGGAAGTAACATATTGTAGTGCAATATTGGAGTGAAAGAGTGCTTGAAATAGTAGAATGTTGTAGAACCGGTTTTGAATTGTCTCTTGGTTTATTTTAGTTGATTTTATTAAGGTTTTTCTTCTTGGATTTAAGTTTTAGAATCGATGGTTTGACTACCCCGATCTAGTTCTTCTCAAACCGAAGAGGGATTGCTGTTGCGTTCAACAGGTGGGAGCAAAGCCCACCCCTAGCTCACAGGTCAAATCCCAATGGCCCGGTGCTCACAAGGAGGACGTCGATGCGCCTAGAGACCCCCTCGGTCTACTACCCCTTGCAGCTTCCGAGTCACTATTTTTAATCAATTCGAAAATCGCTAGATGGATGCCTATTAAACTAAGACTTCCCTTTCCCCTGGTCGTATCTCGGAGTACCCCGGAGGGTGATAACCGAGTAGAGGAGCAGGATGTGGGAAGTTGTTGGTAATTTTTAAAAGTTAGTTTTAATCTTGATGGTCAATATGCAAGGTTTATTTTAAAGTGATCACCAAGATGACTTGGGAAATAAAGTTTTTGATTGTAATGGGTAAAAATTGAATGTTATTCTAATTACTTAAGCCCCCACTTTCCCAGTTTTTCATATCCAGCTTGAATTCCCTAAAGGGAGATGACAAGTGGATAGAGGATACACAGGTTTAATGGGTTGTATGATTACTTTAACAGAAAAATAAAATTTGCATAAACAAAAAAACTTAAGCAAATATTATCCTACTTCCTACTCTATTTATTATAGATTACAAAAGCTTGTAAGCTTTGAAGAATACCCCAAGAGACTCTCTTTGGGATTTACAATAATCAGAAAAAATATGAAAGAGAGGTGAGGATTGGAACCCCTTTTGTGCTGGTTGAAGTTTGAAGAGATCTTGGGCCTATTTAGGCATCAAATCTCCTTCAAAATGTGCATAACCTGTCAAAAACCAGCGAGCTATTCTTCGCTGGAAATCATAGAAACAACACTAAAACTGTTGTTAAAATATTAGCACAAGATTTACAAATTTACATAAAAAATATGACAGACAAATATTTTTTACTACTCCGAGCGCTTCGCGTTCTGATCTCAATTGCTTGAGGTCAGACGAGGGATACCACGATTAAGCTCAAAGTGTAAATAAATATAAGCTGGTATTTATACAATTACAAATTTACAAAAAAATTTCTGAATGTAAAAGTGACAGTAATATGGTATTTAGAGGGCTGGAAAATGAGTTTCCAGCCACCTAAATGATGTGAAAATAGCAGAAATAAAATGGCAAACTAATATATAAGAGGTTAGGGCCCTAAAACAAGGGTTATATTCACTAAACAATGAATAAAACCCAGTTTTAAACAGGCTGAAAGTAGATGGCCGAATTGAAAATATTGCCGGAATGATATTTTTTGGAGAGATCTCCTTGCTTGAATAACCTACAAATAAATCTATGCCTGCAAAAAATATTGTAATCCTAGAGATGAATACCTAACATTTCCTGCAAAACACTTTGAAAGAAATGTTAAATCATTCATAAGAAAGAATAAAAACACTTTTACTCTTTAATCTCTCCACAAAACACTTTGTGGAGAGCTAACTAGAAAAATACAATAAATGCAAACAAGACAAATACAAGGTTACCTTACAAAGATTCGGATCATGAAAGAGCTTGCAGCATAGTATCCCTCCAAAGAAATTTTTATTTAATGGCCCAACTTGGGCAAATCTTCAATACAAAGTATAGCAAGAGAATATGAGAGCAAGAAATTTCGGCAGCATAACAATAGTATATGAGATCCTGATTAATGAGGGAGTGAGACCCTCATTATATAGTTGAGGCAATCCCCAATCTCTTGAAGACAAATGGTTGAGATTAGATCTAGATCTAGATCTAGGGTTTAATCTCCACCACTAGATCTAGGTATTTGGCTTTCCATTCTACTCAATTAATCCACATCCTTGGATTAATTTTTAATCAAAGGCCATAATGTTTAATCCATGTCCAATAAAGCTTAACCCTTAGATCTAGGGTTTCCATGACTCAAGTGGGGCCTCCTTTGACTCAATTTTTATTTTTATCTTTAATTTTTTAATCTTTTACTTTTTATTTTTATTTTTTTACTTTTAAATCTTTTACTTTTTATTTTTATCTTTTTACTTTTAAATCTTTTAATCTTTTAAATCTTTTACTTTTACTTTTTATCTTTTTACTTTTAAATCTTTTAATCTTTTACTTTTTAATCTTTTAATTTTTTACTTTTTATTTTTATCTTTTTACTTTTAAATCTTTTAATCTTTTATTTTCAAGTTTTAATCTTATATATTTTTTATTTTTTAATCTTTTATTTTCTATTTTTAATCTTATATTTATCTTTAATATTTTATTTTTTGATTTTCTATTAATATTTTATTTTTTAAATTTTTAATTTTTTGATCTTTTATTTTTTATATTTTATTTTAAAATTTCTATCTTTTTATTCTTTTATTTTTTAATTACTATCTTTTATTTTTAAATTTTAATCTTATATTTTTATTTTAATCTTTTTATTTTTAATGTTTTATCTTTTAATTTTTTACTTTTGATCTTTACTTTTTAATTTTTTTATTTTATTAAGACAAAAAGGACGCCCCACTTAGGAGATCTTCAGACATTTACTTTGACCATGGGGGGTTTATTTAAATGAAATTTAGGCTATGCTTAGCCATCCCCCAAACTTAATTACCATGGCCTTATTTGATTTTTTCTTTCAAAATCAAATAATTTAATTTTTGACTTAGGGAAATTAATTAATTCCCTAGGAAAAATAGACATTGCTTAGACAAAAATGGTCTATCTTCTCAACTGTTTATCAGAAAGACATGGGACTCGAAGCAGTGGCTTAGGGGGTTTCATAGCAATTTTATTTTGCATTCATAGCCCTTATTACAAAATGCAATGCTTGAGCAATTACATTATTACATCAAAACTGAGTTAATTAATCACCAAGGGGTGAAATTAATTAACTAGAAAAAATAATTAAAAATAGAACAACACAATGAAACTCCGCAAGACTCTATACAGATGCCTAGCATGGTCATGAATCACACTTTGAAGCCTTAGCCACCTCATGGAATTGACTGGTAGAACGCCTGTCACCACTTTGGAGGATTTTGAGTGAAAACCAAACCGATTAAACTCGTTTGTTCAACAAGGTCAATTGGAAAGGGAAAAACACTCAATGAGGGGACTTCCCTAACAACGCCTTCCATGGTGTGGCATCCATATCATATGACCCACACTAGCACATAAAATTACATTAATTTTCCCACGCAGGGGAGCGGACATTTCATTTTACAAAGGGGCAATAGCCCTGCAGAAGTGAAAAATCCTCAGATTTTTCTAAGGTACAAATATGTACAACTTCGTGTACATGGAGTTGCCACCTAGTCGAAATAGGTGGGCAACAGGACTAAAGGAGACATCTATTATTATTATTGTTGATTTGGAGTATTTGAGTAGCAGCACGGTGTGGAGCAGCATCAGTTGTGGTTGAAGAGAACGTCTTCAGCTAACAAGGGTTTGGCAGTGAAATATCTGCCCTAGTCTCCTTCAGGGTAGGCCAGTTAGGTCCACCATCAGATTTCACCTTATTCGTCCGTATCCAGTGATCCAACATTCCCAGGAAAATTATTTCCAGGGTCACGTGTACAACCTGGAATTTAGCTGGAAAATCTCAAAATATTCGCTTGGTCTCTGAATCCCAATTCCTCTTCCGCATAACAGCTTCATCTTCATCAGCAGGGTCACTCCACTGCCTTGAGTGATTATCAATCCTTAGTTTGCTCATCCAGAGCAGTTATCAACAGATCCGTGAAGCTGGGGGCATGAGCATCAATTCACTAGCCAGCTTAGAGGGGTCAAATACTCTGGATGCATCGATCATTCTCTCCAGCACGGGAAGATCTACACCTTGGCAAAATCTCAGCGCCATCAGGCAACTCCTTCACCAAAAACATCACCTGTAGCTGAGGAGAAGGTTTCTTGCTACTGGGCGGTAACACCGGGAAGGAAGCATCATTACATCACCAGTCCAACTCTGTATGCATGCATCTTATCTCTGGAGTATCATCAACTTCATTATCAGTGGTAAGTGTTGACCTTCTTTTTGTAAATCGTTGCCCTAGTTTAGCTATAATTTAGGGCCATTTGCTCGACACCTTGCATGCAAATTTTTATTTAATATTCTTGCACATTTTGAGAGTACAAGTAAGCCCTAGAATAGTGAAACAGTAGAATATCAGTATTTGGGATATTACATTTTTCATGTCCTGTTTTCAGGAGGTGAAACCCACAGGTCAAGACATGATCCAAACACATCCTCGACATGTGTTTTGGTCGTGTCCTAAAATAGGACACAACCAAAACATGTGTTGGACATCGTTTGGCTCATGTTCGTGTCTGACACGATGACACGGGACATGAGGCCCTATATCAACGTGTTCAGTTTCTTAGTTTAACTCAATTATTCTAATAGGATGACAAAATTCTCTACGCTTCTCTTCTACATTGTTTTCACTTTTTAGGGATCCTCTGGGAATTGCTCTATTTTTTAATATATTTTTGGGCTTTTCTTAGTTTTGTGATTACAGATTATCTATTTAGTAACAAAGGTAAGTTTATGCATGTCCTTCCCGTCAATTAAAATACTTATAATTTTCTTTTTGATTATAGATTCTGTACTCACAAACTAAGGTAAGTTGAAGGTTGTCCTGTGACTCCTGTCCATTAATTAAAATTTTGACACATCCGAGGGAGGTGACACTATTTGTATTGCGATTTTGGAGGTCCCTTGCTAGTAGCTACCCTCTTTACATATCTGTGGTGATTTATCACAGACATAAGACCTTATGGGATTTATGGAGACCTTGACCAACCTCCTCCTTTCAGCCTACTTTGGCTACTAGAGGCTCTAAGTGCCTTGCAGATTCCCCAACCATGGACTCAGATGATACTAGGCTGGTAAGGCAATGCATATCCTCCTGTCCTCTTAATAGAGAAGGCAACAAAGATGTATCTGCTTTCATGACAAAACTGCATTCCGACACATTCTAAGAGCTAGATGCCCATCACTGGTTTTTTCTCTTAGGCCTCAAATGTTGGGAGAGCTTCAGTTGACTTCCGTTGGTTTCCAACTTTCCACCTAGGCTTACCCAGGTAGGCCCTCTTAGCACCTGTCACTCCCTATAGGAGCTTATCAGGCTTTGCATTGGTACTTTCATAGTGCTTGATGGGGATGGAGATGGCCCTACCCCCTTCCCTATATCTACCTCTATCTAGTGCTTAGTAGTGATTCTCTCTTTTCTTGAGTTCACCAATGTACATCAATAAAATATAATCTTATCTTATCTGGACATGACATTAGATTGCTTGCTATATAACTATGTCGCAGGGTTTAACTAATTTGAACCTTCAAGTTCAAAATTCGGCGAACCTAAAACAAAAATTCAAATTCGTTTAGATTTGGGTTGAAATTGGGTTATGCAATTCATGGGTTCACCTGTAAACATTGGTCTACATTCTTGCATATGGCTTTCTATGCCAGTGAGACTCCAAATCCGTTCATTAAGGAAATATGTAACAATGTCTCCTGCATCTCCAAGTATAAATGCATATACAGTCCGTGGTTTGCAGAACAATCGACAGCGTGGAAAGACTTGGCGACAATTATCGGCCAGAAGTGGCAAATTCGAACGCTAGTTGAATGCTCTACAATCTCGATGGTGACGATGACCTAATACTCTTGAGTCTCGATGGTGACCGTGACTATGTCGGTTATTAAAAAATTAAAATGCATTTTTTTCTGTAAGTGACTGTTACATGGCTTGTCATAGTTTTGAAGTTATGAATAATATATTATTAAATGTTTTTAATGTATTATATATTAAATGCTTTATAAATATATTAGATTTTATTTATTATTTATAAAATACAAAACTATGTTTGTTACTGTGATATTTTTTATTTTAATATATTATAAAATACTTAAATTCCAATATATTATAACATATTATATATTTTAAGTATATATATAGACAAATGTAAAGTCGAACTCCATTCCGAACTTCGTCCTAAAATTCGAACCCGAATCAAATTTAATGGTTCTCGAACCCCAACTCGAACCTAAACCATGTGACATAGCTATGGTGAGACTCATAAGGTATCTAAAAAGAGTTGAGCAAATGGAAGAAGGTAGATGGCCTAAGGTTGTCTTCAATGACATATTGTGCAAAAGAAAGAAGACTTGGATGCCACAAAATATTAAATGGCTTAGCAAGTGGGATATGTGCTTGAGCACGTGCCCTACGAATAGTAAAGAAATAAAGGCTTTTGTTATTGTTGTCACCAACCTTGTAGTTGCCTATGTGAGGTGGATCCAGGATGGATGGTAGAGGGACAAGCAACTAAGGAGGTGGAACCAAGATTGCCTCAACTCCCAAATGGATGGTTGTCACGCCAATCAGTCTTCGCTTTATGTTATCTTAGCCCACGACAACAAAGGGGGAGACCCAGATCTACTCTCGATAGGAGAGATCAAACCTAGACACCAGATCAGATCAAATGGACTTGAGGTACTTAAGGTGTAAGGTAATGGAAACCCTAGATCTATGGGTGATGTCACTAAGTGTACCAAGGCTTTGGATCAGGGTTTAGGGAGTATGAAGCTTGATCCAAAGTAGGACACAGGTGACCTATGAAGTAAGTACTAGATCTGGGGTTAAGGTACTAGCAATAGATGAAGATATCGGCTACCTTGGGAAACGTAACCAATGCAGGGAGGGCAAGGACAGGATTGGGGCTATCTAGTACCCAAGGACAGACTTGATGAGTGATATGACAATGTCAAAGTCCTCGAGTCACCATCGAAAAGTCAGATCTCAATGAAAAGAGGCCAAAGAGGGGGTAGCACTAGGGTTTGAGATCAGTGACTATGAGATCTAGGGAAATGGAGTCACTATCTGCCTAGCGTTGGAGGAAACCCACCTGGGAAATAGCCCGATCTACAAACCCAAAAAGGTATTTAGTCGAAAAAGTCAGATCAAGGGAAAAACTAGCAGCAGGATGGCTAGCGCTAGGGTTTGGGAAGTCAGTTTCTCAGATCTAGGGCAACCTGTCAGCTTCTAGCTCAGCGTTGAAGGTGATTTGGTGAGAGGATGACCTGATCTACAAACCCACTATAAGGTATTTTGCCAGAAAAATCAGATCACAGAAATAATCAGAAAAATGATGGACAACGCTAGGGTTTGGGAGGTTAGTTTCTTAGATCTAGGGCAAAGCAACCACTTTCAGATCAGCGTTGAGGGCAATATGGTTAGGGGATGACCTGATCTACCAAACCCAGCAATGGTTTGGCTTGAGCTTAAGCGGTTCGTTTTTTAGTATTTTTTGGTTTTTTATTATTATGGGATTTTTCAATATAAAAGTGAAGAAAAAGCAGATGTCAATGGATTGAGATCTGGAAGAAAGGGACTAACCTGTAGATCTTACCTGGAAAACCTTGTAGATGTCTTGATGATGATGATCCCTGCTATCCCGATTAATTTGAGAAGCTTTGAGCAAGTTCTATGTCCAACGTTCTTCCCCAAGGAGTCAATGCACCCTCTCTCCTGCACAACAAACGTCAACCATATCAGATTTGTTGCAACATGAGAAAAAAGCTAGATGCTACAGAAAAATAGCAAGAAGAAATCATAGATCGCTAATGAAAACCCCCTGATAAAAAACGAAGACAATCTTAAGCGAGTTGAGGGCCCCCTACAAAAACCCCCAAGCTGAAGTCGCCCTCCTGTAGACAAGACAAAGATTCCCAAAAAATATAGATCTTGCAACAATTTCCCGAATGCTAGGAAGCAAAAGAGATCCATCACCATCTTAGAACACCGGATGCAAAAGAGATCCAAGAAATATCCATAAGAAACGTTTTCCTATTATCCAGATCCAATAGCCAAAGACCCCTTACAAATGAGAAGCTCTCTCCTTTAAATAGGAATGAGAGAACCAAAATCGTAACCGCTTTTCAAATGAGTGGCTAAGATTAAAAGATACAAATGTCTAATCAATGGTTGAGATGAGCTCAACATACAATACATGGATCAATGTAACAATATGATATAAAAGTGGACTAAATCACCCAAAGAGAGGGTACCCCACTCAACAAGAAATAAATGAAGCACATGGTGGGTCCATGGAGTGTTAACTAACTCCCTCTAGGTGTCCCCATGGCACAATAAAAATAATATATTTTTTAAACTATGAAATTGTGCCTCCTTGAGGAAATCATGAGCCTCCCAAAAGCTCCAGAAAATAATATAAAATGCCCGAAAAGATAGGTGTCGGCCCAATCAGATGATGCAACTGCTGGAGAAGGTGCGGAAGACATCACTCTCATCATCATGACTCATCCCATGCCATTTCCTTGCCTCAGTTACCCAAATCGAATTCTTCAGTAGCCATTTAATTATTTTTTAATCTGCTTCAGGAAAGTGAACCTACCAAAACAGCCTCCTAGAGTGCCAATGTTGTCCAACTGAGCCTACCAAGCTCTCTGGGAGGGTGGTAATATAATACAAGCAAGTGGTTGGACCTCGTATGCCCCATATAGCGCCCTAGGAGATCCAATAAGATCATCTCCCTGCTCAGACATGACTTCCAGTGAAGCAAAACTACACGAGAAGAGTAAAATGAGCTTAATCATCTTTGTAAGTGCCCAAAACTGACAACAAGCTGTCTCACTGGACTCAGAGAGTCCAAATCCATCTAAGGTATATACTCATACCCATTCCAGGTCTCTGCCTCGTCATCTGCAATATCCAATAAACCAAATAATCACCTGAAAATGACCAGATACCAATAATATAACTCAGGCTGTCATCCATCTGCTGCAAGTGTTAAAAAGCTACAACATGCTCTATTGTAATATTCCATTTTTGATAAATAGGGAATTGACCGAGGGCCTTTAATACCGGGAGCATATGAGGACAATTCTTTAGTCATCAGTGTAGTAAAGAGGGCCATCAGAGTTATTATCATAAAGCATGCGGAGCATGCAAGCTTTATTTCTTCAATCTTAAAAGTCAACGAGAAATTAGAATTGCATGCATGCAAAAGTAAAGCGCAAACCCTAAAAGTGACATGCAAACCCTAAAAGTACATGCTAAGCTATTTAAGAAGGGATATTGTACCAAAGAAGAGAGCTATTGTTATTGTTGATTGATTTTGGAGTTTCGAGCAGCAGCACAACGTGCAGTCGTAGTAGTTGGGGTTGGAGACGGTCTCTTCAGCTAGCGAGGGTTTGACAGTGAGATATCTTCCCTAGTCTCTTATTGGGATAGATCATCCAGGTTTATCCATTGCATCCATCATATACCACAGTATTCGAAGATCCAACACATTTTGAAGGGTTATCAACGGATCCACGTTTGCAACCGGAAGTAGCAGGGAAAACACAGAAGGATTCCCTGGGACCAAAAAACCCAGTCTTTCCTCCGCATGTCAGCTTCCTCTTTCTCAGCAGGCCTATCATATGGTATGCAATGATTATCAGCCATCAGTTTGCTCACCTGGACCAGCTATCAACCAAACAGATCAGTTGGGGGCGTGAACAACAGAACTGCTAATCAATTCGCTAGGGCACTTAGAGGCAGCCAAACCTCCGCATGTGCCAGGCCATCTCTCCGGCATCAGCAGATGGAGAAGCTTAGAAAGTTTCAGCCCGAACGGACCTCTCCTCCTACAAAAACGTCACCTTCTGTCTAGAGGGTTTTTACGGTACTGCGGGGTGGTAACACCGGAGGAAAAGAGCATTATTAGACCACCCATCCGGATCCTTATGCATGCAACTATCTCTGGAGTCATTATCAGCCAGGATATCAGTGGTAAGTGTTAATTTCTCTCTGCAAAACCCTAACCCTAATTCAGCTATATTTTAGGGCATTTTTGCATGGCGAGTTTGCATGCATAGTTATTTTGCAAACTTGTATGAGATTGAGTGTGTGAGTCAGCACTATCATAGAACATTAGAGAATATCAGTATTTGGGATATTACAGTGGTATCAGAGCATGATCCTTGTCAGTTGTGGGCACATAACAATTGAATAAAAGTTCATATTGATGCATGCGTGTACATGCAAATGCTTGTCAGTGATGTTGGTGAAGTGCATGTCAGAACAAAGGTTTTTCTTTGCCAGCTTGTGAGAACATGAAGACAATGAGAAGGATCTTGACTGGAAATTGGCAGAGGTTAGCAGTACTTCAACACTTGCCTTGATATCAGGAGTATCTAGCCTTGGGTGATGAGGTATGTGCAACATTGTCCTTTCAAGATTATTACACCATCAAGTTTGGGAGTGTTGGAGGAGCAAGTCGGTAAGCCGACTTAGTCAATCAGCCGACTAATTCAGTCAACCGACTAATTAGAGGTTAGGTCGGCCACATAAGGTCGTGTCGGTTCACCGAACCGACAGGTAGTTATTTGTAACTGTTTGTAATTCATATATATTAGGCTGTTGAGCCAGATGAGAACTCGGTTCAGTTCTCTGTATTGTATGGACCCTTTCATTATAATATAATCTGTTATTTTGCTTACTAGTTCTTGTCTCTTGTTTCTGTTATGTATGTTTGTTCTTAATGTGTATTATTGGTAACCCTATGTTCTCTGAGAGATTACAATATTGGTTCCGTTGCCGGTAGTACATGTCTGAGATGTATACAAGCAGATGATATCAGAACAAGAGATTAAGGACTGGTGGGAGCATAAAATAGCAAACTACTTGCAAAATTACGCACGAAGAAACAGATTGACGACTGTCCAAGCAAAAGAAAGGTTCTTTACCGAGATTAATGAGAAGTTTGTAGAATTGGTACCCCAGCTTCTGAAGAAACTTCTGGATGAAAAAGCCGGAAGCGATTAAAGACCAACAACTGCTAGACAAATTGATTCGAGGGGGAAAGACAAACCTGTCGGAGTGGTTTGAAAAGATCGTCGACGAATTTTGTGAAGAGCAAGCCGTAGAGGAAAGAACTTTGGTGGAAACCATCAAGAAGAAATTCTACATAGACCTCACCGAGCAATTCTTGTGTTCCTTACCGACTTTGCTGTTCAAATTCCTGATCGAGAAAGGAGTGGGTCATATCGTTGAACCTCGTCCATCACTACGCGGACTGCCATTAAACCCTAACTGGGCGGAAAAACAAAAGAGGTGGGAAAGATTCATTGCCGAAAGGGAGTGGGAATACTTCCTAAGCAAGTAAACAGAACTATCCGGGCTTTCTAAAAGCGTCAGGTAGGCAATGGGGGGGTAGTTGGTCGTATGTCGGGGTAAAGTGGAGAGGATTCTAGTCGACTAAAGAGATACCATTCACCAGCAATGAAAAGTCAACCTAAAAGGGAAATCAAAAGGACAGTGTCACATAAAGGTACAACGGACTTTCAGAAAATAGAGAGGGAGAAGAGGCTGCAAAGAAAGGAAGAAAGAAGAGAAAGAGCTATAGCGCTGCAAAGAGGAATGAGTACTAGGGTGACAGACCAAGAGAGAAATCCGCTAGAGTCGGGTCATGACCGATAAGAAGAAGAAGCGTCTCTTATGGAAGAAGATTTGTGGATAGAGCAGCGAGAAGCTCTCCAAATAGAAGTTCCCCAGGAGGTAAGACCTCAATCTCCGACGAATCCGAGTACCAGGATACAAACCATTGTCGAAGAGGACCTCAGACTAAGAGCTGGTGCTTTGGTATATGGAGCCGACTAGACGACGAGAGAAACGATGATAATCATTTACTTATCCGTCGACCAGAAGAAGGAAATTGGGTCACGCTCCAGGCATTACCCTCCAACCGAAGTATCCACTTACTTTACCCGACACACGAAGGAGCACCCCCCCTGCCAAATACAAATTTGGAAGATACAGAAAATTTTGATCTGCAGATAAATAATTGCAGTTGGACATCGACAGGAGAAGTCGACCCCGACCGACTGCTTGTCGGAGAAGAAACGACAACTAAGACGACCGACGAAAACGAGAGTTCTGTCGACAATAGTTCTACACAGAAGAATAAAGAAAAGATCCCACTATCCCCACCACCACCCCCACCACCGCTACCTCCTGAAGAAGACAGTGACAGTGACTCCGACATGGGTCACGGGTCAGCGCACATCCCTCTATATGAGGGCGACGAGGACCCCAGACGACATTGGTTCGTTTGTGAGTCGACTTGGGAGGCAAACCAAGTTACAGATGAAGACAGACAGATGGCGCAGTTCGCTGGTGCCTTGAGGAAAAGGGCATTAACATGGTAGATGATCTTTTCTGAGAGAACTCCTCGAGCAACTAAAGCCGAAGTCAAAGCACAATTTCTATCGTTCTTTAAAACTCCAGATGCAAAACATCTGGCAGCAAAGAAATTAAAGACAACATCACAAAAGCCAAGAGAAACTGTCCGCGACTACGACAAACGCTAGAAAGACCTTCTCAGCCAGTTGGATTATGTCATTGATGAGCAACTATTAATCCAGTGGTTTCTTGCAGGTCTGTCACAGAAAATTCGTCGACACATTAGTCTAGAGACATTCAAAACTTATGAAGATGCATTTACGAAAGCCCTACAAGTAGAAATGGATGAAGACATTCCAGCATATCCCACGGATCACAGACTGGAGGAACAGCTTGAGATCATGTAGAAATCTCTAAAGAGCTAAACCTTAAGAGTCAGGATATCTGGTGCACGAAGTGCTCAACGGCCGGGCATTCAAAAGACAACTGTCGACAGGATATTAGCCGACAAGAGGTTCGATTTGTGCAAACAAAATGTTTCGGTGACATCTACCAGGAGCATGGAGAGCATATCACAAAAGATTGCCCATTCAACATGAAGAATGGCAAAGCATCATGGTGTGCAATCTGTGAAACTAAAAATCATAACACTGTCGATTGCCACCTGAATCTAAAGAATCGACAAAATTATTAGGCAGTATATCAAACTAACACAGTTGCACAGAACAATGAGCAACGAAACAATGCACAAACGACCAAAATAATTAGAGGTACAAAGGTCATCGATACGAGCGCCAGTTTGACAACCGACGTGGAGGATATGGAAATCGAGGTCGATTTTCTGGGAATCGAGACAACCGACCACGTCGGCCCATCCAATGTTTCACATGTTATAAGAAATGACACCGATATGCAGACTGTGCATACAAGGACAGGACTGACCTAAAATTCTGTACTAGTTGTGGAGTAGGGGATCACTCATTAAAGGATTGCTCTACTATGCTTGAAAAAATAAATAAGAAGAAAAATGTTAATGTCTTGTCGTGTGTGCAAAAACATGATATAATTAACACAAAGAATTTGCATATCGTAACCCGACAAGGGACGAAAACTGGGAATGATAACCTCCAAATAAGCAAGATAAAAGAAAAGAATGTTTGTCCTGACCCAGTTAAAGAAAAACAAATATATAAAGATGCAACAAATATATTTAGAGAATTTGCTCAAGAAGAAGATGATAATCGACAAGACATAGTAAAATAGTTAATACACTTAGTACATAACGATAAAACAATATCTCAATCCATCGACTTACTATATAAAATAAAACACAACAAACACACCGAAAAACAAAGAAAGAATATCTGCAGCTTAAACCAAAAAGATAAAAGTGATGCCGACCCACTTGTCGACCTAGAAATTGAAGGATACCATGTCCGACAAGTTGTACTCGATTTCGGATCAGAGGTAAATATTATGACACGAGACACATGGGAACAGTTAGGCAGACCTCGATTATACGAATCAGGCATATACCTGAAACTAGCCGACCAAGGCATAATTGAATCTATTGGAGTATGGAAAAATGTCGACACAACGATAAAAGGAATATCGACCAAAGTTGACTTCGAAATTATTGACCCTAAGGAAGGATCCAACTCCTTCCCGGCATTAGTAGGTCGACCTTGGGGGAGAAAAATGAAAGCTTCGATATCCCTAGACAAAGAAAGAATAAAATCAAAGGGGAATCGACAAAAAGTCATAGTACCTATTCATCCATCCCAAGGAGAACCTTGGACAGAACCAATTGATGAAGAAGTTGACATCTGACAACTATATCAGATACAGAATAATGAAGATTACACAGAGCCTAATACATATGGTGAACTTTACTTAGGTAACCAAGACTCAATAGGATACAATTCAGATGCAGAACTATATGATTGGGAGGTTGAAAACTATGAAACAAAAGCAAGAGGATGTTGGACCATTCAAAAAGTACAGAAGAAACCAGTCAGACAATGCTTTGTGGTGTCCAGCATCCCAAAAATATTTGAGAAGAAAATTAGGGAATATCCTACCTTGCAACCAACAAATATAAATACCACAAAAATCCCAAGGTATAAAGAAAGAGAATCACCAGTTATGCATGTAGAGCAAGTATCTAGGAACATTAGCGAACATGGCCGACTACAAAGTTTAGTAGAAACTTTTACAGGACAAGCTGCTAGATGGTGGGATACCCATCAGTCAAGACTGCAGACATAGACAACAGCTTTGACTTATTTTGTAGAAAGATTTGGAGGAAAGAAGTTAACCAACCAGGCTCAGATACCTATATTTACCCAAGGATAGGATCCAAAAAACCCTATAAAGACATGTGAAAAAGAATGGAGAAGACTTGGATATAAAGATGAACGTAGATGGCCACACTTATTTCCATCAACGCTCGCCGACTTACCAAACAAATGGTACAAAATGGAAGAAGCTCGAGGTGAAACATTCCTATGGCATGAACTCAAAGAGAATTTTATCAAAGATTTCAACTTTGTACCACAAACTGAGAATTGGGTCGAAACTGCAAAACAGATCAAAGCATTTGTACAACCGACAGAAAACAAGACCCTAAGGGACATCCGATCGACAATAAACTGTAACAATATACAAACCGGGACAATACCACAGTCAACAAGACTACAGTTGGAAAATGAAAATACAGAAGGGAAAAGCTTTAGATGGAAATCAAACCATGTTGAAACGACCAAACCTATTCGCACAGTACTCAAAGTTGAAACAACCGACAAGCAGGATACCGACCGAATGATTGCAGTAGACTTCCCTACCACATTCTCACAGTTTAAGGAAGGAAGTCGACCAATCAATGAAGCTAAAGCACCGGAATGGCTAGATGCTAAAGTCAAAACTAGAGAATTCGACATCTCAGGTGATGACCGACCAAAAATGGCAAAGATTGGAGATTACTGGACTGAAGCACAAACAATAGAGATAGTAAACCTATTGAAAGAATTTCAGGATGTATTTGCTAGAGACTATAATGATCTTAAAGGTCTAGTACATGAAATGGGTGAAATGAAGATCGACATTAAACTTGATGTTCGACCTGTGAAGAAAAGACCATATAAACTAGCTCACAAATACAAAGAGATAGTCAAGAAAGAGATTGATAACATGCTTGCAGTAGGTATTATCTACCCTATTGACCAATCAGAATGGGCAAGTCCGATGGTGGTTCAACCTAAGAAACATGATCCAACTAAACTAAGGATCTGTGTCGACTTCAGAGAACTCAATAAAGTTACATTAATAGACCCATTGCCAACTCCTTATGCAGAGGAAATCTTAAATGAGGTCGCAGGACATGAATGCTACTCATTTACAGATGGATTCTCAGGTTATAATCAAGTACCAATAGCCAAAGAAGATAAAAAAAAGACAACATTCGTATGTGAATTTGGCTCATTTGTTTACAGGGTTATGCTTTTTGGACTTAAAAATGCACCTGCAGTCTTTTCAAGGATTGTGGTTAAAACATTTCAGGAGTACATTTACAAAACAATGGCAGTATATTTCGACGATTGGACAATATACTTTACACTAAAAGACCATTGTAAATGGCTAAGACTTATGCTGGAACGATGTCGACAGATCCAACTATCACTAAACATCAAGAAGTGCATATTTCTAACTCCTTTTGGAATACTATTAGGACACATTGTTTGTAAAGAAGGTATTAAAGTCGACTTCGCAAAAATAAAAATCATCCTTGACTTAAAACCTTCAATGAATCCAAAACAAGTCAGGGTACTACTTGGTCATACAGGATACTATAGAAAATTCATAAGATATTATTCAGACATGACATATCCATTGGAAGAATTGCTAAGAGATGATCAGGAATTTAACTGGACAAAGGAGTGCAACATATCATTCGAAAAACTAAAAAGAAAGCTAGTCGAAGCACCCATCCTAAGGTTTCCAAACTGGTCGATCAAATTCCATGTTCACATCGATGCATCAGGCCTAGCAATAGGAGCAATCCTAACTCAGCCAGGAGATGATGGAATGGACTATCCTATAGTTTACAGTAGCAGGAAACTAAACAAAGCTGAAAGAAACTATTCGACAACCGAAAGAGAAGCATTAGGAATGGTCTTTGCACTACAAAAATATCGACACTATCTACTAGCTAATCCATTTATCTTTTACACTGACCATCAAGCACTGAAATACCTCGTAAATAAGCCTCTACACCATGGAAGAATTTGTCGATGGCTACTTCTATTCCAAGAATTTGAATTCGAAGTTGTTGTCAGACCAGGTAAGTTAAATGTCGGTCCCGACCATTTGTCCCGAATCGACACAGGAGAGGAATCAACAGGAGTCGAAGACGACTTACCAGATGCATATTTATTTCGAATAGAAGCAGTCCCAGTAGAGTTAGAGGAAATAGCTCAGTTTTTAGAAAATGGACAAGCACCAGAAGGTATGAGTACCAAGAAGAAACAGATCTTAGCCATGAAAGCTGCACCTTATAGCCTCATAAATGGATTCCTATATAAAATAGGTTTAGGCGACATTCTCAGAAGGTGTGTACTGGAACATGAAAGAAATAATATTATGCATGAAGCACATTACAGACCTACTGGAGGACATTTCCAAGCAGACACAACTGCAAAGAAAATCCAACAATCAGGGTTGTGGGGGCCGACAGTTCACAGAGACTGCAAAAATTTTGTAAGCTAATGTGACAGATGTCAACGGCTGGGTCGACCCCTGCCTAGCACAGAAATGCCCCTGATATCAGTAAACCCAAGTTTGACATTTGAAATTTGGGCCATTGACTTCATAGGACCATTTCCTATACCAGCAAAAAGAACAGGTGCAAGGTACATAATAACTGCAGTCGAATACGTAACCAAATGGGCAGAGGCAGAACCAGTCGACACATGTTGCAGCGAGATAGCTGCTATGTTTATCTATGAGAATATCATTACCAGATTTGGATGTCCATTAACCCTAATCAGTGACCAAGGAACACACTTCATCAATAAAACTATTAAAACACTAACAGACCAGTTCCAAGTCGACCACCGACGGAGTACAGCTTACCACCCTCAGTCGAATGGAGCAATTGAAGCATTTAACAAAACATTAACAAAAGGATTAACAAAAATATGTAACACCGACAAAGACGACTGGGATGAAAAGATACCTACATATTATGGGCAAGTCTATCAGCAAGTTCGACAAACCTGACAAGAAATCCAAGCGCTCGAAAAGAGAAAAAGCACAGAGGAAGAACTCAAGAGCACAATTGAAAATCAAATAGTGCTCGAAACAACCAAATTGCAGAAGCACGAGCGACAAGCACACTAGTGGGTGCAACAAGCAATTCCAAATTTAGAAAAATTAGACATCATCTACCCACAGATGAGACGACTTTTTGAGACAGCAAAGGAAAATGACCAATTTATGGGTCTCGACATGGAGAAGATAGCAGAATTTTCCATTCAAGAAAAGATGTCGATAGTATCAAGTCTGACTACATTAACAATCGACATCCAAAAAACACTGCAAAGTTGGACAACATTTTAACATCAGCTGGCAGTGACAGCTGAAGCAATTGTCGAAGTTTGTGTGCAGAAAAGACCAACCATCAGACTTCATAGCCCATGAAGACCAAGCACAGAAATAACCACCTAAGGACAGGCAAAGAATTTTTTTTTGTACCTCCCTGTTTCTTCGGGACGAAGAACGTTTTGTTTGTGGGGGAGATGTTAGAGGAGCAAGTCGGTAAGCCGACTTGAAGGATAGCTGACTTAGTCAATCAACCGACTAAGTCGGTCAACCGACTAATTAGAGGTTAAGTCGGCCACATAAGGTCGTGTCGGTTCACCGAACCGACAGGTAGTTATTTGTAACTGTTTATAATTCATATATATTAGGCTGTTGAGCCAGATGAGAGCTCGGTTCAGTTCTCTGTATTGTATGGACCCTTTCATTATAATATAATCTATTATTCTGCTTACTAGTTCTTGTCTCTTGTCTCTGTTATGTATGTCTGTTCTTAATGTGTATTATTGGTAACCCTATGTGATCTGAGAGATTACAACAGGGAGCCAACCCAAGGATTTGGATGAGGATCTCCTTAAAGGCATAGTTGGGGGAGGGAAGAAAGATGAGCATGAAGTACAGGTTGTTGGTGAGCTTCATTTGGAGTTAACAGTACATGATGAGGATGTGCATGAGGAGATAGCATTATAACCATCATGTGAGTCTAGCGACACAAGCACATTTGCCAATCAGATTGTGGACAAACCGTTTGATGAGTTGGAGTTGGTACACACTTTATCACCTACAACAGGAGTCAGACAATTATGATAGGCGAAACACATGAGGTGCAAGGCAATGAGCACAACAGTCGAGACAATGAGAAGTCACACATGGAGGTTAGGGAGAGTTTATACATGCATGAGATAGAGCTTCTAGATGATAGTCATCGAAAGAAGATTGAACGTGTTAAAGAAAGCATTCTAGCAATGAAAGAAATGACCAAGATACTCCAAGACACCATATTACAGTGGGATGTTGAGCTTACAGTTCTTCGAGTTGTATGTATCGAGTCAGTGGTCAAGCTTTCTAGATGAAAGATGCACAAGTTTGCATTGGGATCTAGGTGGGAGACTTTATGAGGGATGGATACAACATTTACTGATGGGGTTACTTGGGATTCTACGGGATGCTCCTTGTGTCGATATTGCACAAGGTAGCAGTGGGCGCATTTTGACCTCTGCAATTCTTAGATTGATTTGGGACCCTGGGATTACAGTGGCTGGCAGTTTAGTGATTGCTATAGGATGCTTTCAGGAGGTCTTTGGTGATGGTACCGTGTAGTGCAGTGCTTTGAGCAGAAGGTGCTACAGATCTCCTAGGATAATTTGGGACCTTGGGATCATACTCGGACTCAGTTGGTTCAGTTTGACTGATTGTGGAGTTGCGTGGCATTGCTTGAGGACAAGCAATCTTTGGCGAGGGAGGACTGTAATGTTTCGTTTTTGATAAATAGGGAATTGATCGAGGGCCTTTAATACCGGGAGCATATGAGGACAATTCTTCAGTCATCAGTATAGTAAAGAGGGCCATCAGAGTTATTATCATAAAGCATGCAGAGCATGTAGGCTT
The DNA here is from genome assembly GCA_001517045.1 of Pseudotsuga menziesii. NCBI lineage: Eukaryota > Viridiplantae > Streptophyta > Pinopsida > Pinales > Pinaceae > Pseudotsuga > Pseudotsuga menziesii. Next base: position 13,554 of record LPNX010730741.1, on the reverse strand, counting down.
TATTTCTTCAGTCTTAAAAGTCAACGAGAAATTAGAATTACATGCATGCAAAAGTAAAGCGCAAACCCTAAAAGTGACATGCAAACCCTAAAAGTACATGCTAAGCTATTTAAGAAGGGTTATTGGACCAAAGAAGAGAGCTATTGTTATTGTTGATTGATTTTGGAGTTTCGAGCAACAGCACAGTGTGCAGCCGCAGTAGTTGGGGTTGGAGACGGTGTCTTTAGCTAGCGAGGGTTCGGTAGTGAGATATCTTCCCTAGTCTCTTATTGGGATAGATCATCCTGGTTTATCCATTGCATCCATCATATACTACAGTATTCGAAGATCCAGCACATTCTGAAGGGTTATCAACAGATCCACGTTTGCAGCCGGAAGTAGCAGGGAAAACACAGAAGGATTCCCTAGGACCACAAAACCCAATCTTTCCTCCGCATGTAAGCTTCCTCTTTCTCAGCAAGCCTGTCCTACGGTATGCAATGATTATCAGCCATCAGTTTGCTCACCTGGACCAACTATCAACCAAACAGATCAGTTGGGGGCGTGAGCAGCAGAACTGCTAATCAATTCGGTAGGGCACTTAGAGGCAGCCAAACCTTCGCATGTGCCAGGCCATCTCTCCTGCATCAACAGACAGAGATGCTCAGAAAGTTCAGCCCAAACAGACCTCTCCTCCTACAAAAACTTCACCTTCAGTCTGGAGGGTTTTTACGTTACTGTGGGGCGGTAACACCAGAGGAAAAGAGCATTATTAGACCACCCATTCGGATCCTTATGCATGCAGCTATCTCTGGAGTCATTATCTGCCAGAATATCGGTGGTAAGTGTTAATTTCACTCTGCAAAACCTTAACCCTAATTCAGCTATATTTTAGGGCATTTTTGCATGGCGAGTTTGCATGCATAGTTATTTTGCAAACTTGTATGAGATTGAGTGTGCGAGTCAGCACTATCATAGAACATTAGAGAATATCAGTATTTGGGATATTACATCTATAAATCGTTGAAGTAACAATCATAACAAATAGCACTCACTTCACTGGTGGTACATCAACCAAATACATATATAGGGTTTTATTTATTATAACTCAGACCAGACTTTCAAGACTATACTCACTTCATAGTTGTAGTCAATTTGCTAGTGAAGGGTGAAGGCTAAAATTCATAGGGTTAGGCCAAAGGATGACTACCCACTCAACATTGTGACACTTTGGATATGGAAAGGGGATACTCACTATAGCCATATGCCGGACAAACAACAACAAAGGGGATGGCAGTGCCTCACAAATGGGTGAACTACTTCAGAGGTGCTTACCCACCTTGACAAATGCTCACAATCAAACTCAATACAAGTAAGGCCATCAATCTTTAGATATAACTTTTTAGAAACCATTGCTTTTTTGGGCCTTTGATTTTCCATAGCCTTTGTCCACGTATTTTTATACGGAATTTTATCATTTAGGCTTTATGCATTCATGTACGTTGAAAAACACTACTTTTCATGAATGTTTAAGGTATTTCATTGCAATATTTTCAGAGCCAATTTCATTAGGCTAGCCTTGCATTCACGTATGTTGAAAAACACTACTTTTCATGAATGGGATTTTTATAAGATATTCATTGTATTTCCAAATACATTGTATTGATGGCAATGCTACTTGTTTAAGGTAAGCAAACACATACTAGGCAACTCAGAGCTAAGACACCAATAAATAGGGAGGCTTGTCCAACAAAGGCTCTAGCGGGGAAAGGTCCTCCATGCCACAAGTCAAGTAGTAAGTCCGGCTAAAACAAAACTGGAAGGTAATGGATGGGTGGAGACAATGAATGATGAAACCAACACTAGCAAGCGAAAGTATGGTGGGAATGACTACCTCTATTCTCCCTAAGGAGGGTAAAAGTTAAAACCAATGAGTATAGATCAAGAACTTCCAATTTTGAGTAGGGACATCAATACATAATATAGATACATCCAAGTCCACATATTTATATGACCGCTAGATCATGGCACTAAATGCTAACACATGTCACAAAAATGGGTATAAGAGCAATGATATCGATAACACAATATAATACAAGCCGAGTCATAAGCATGAAAATAATCCATCTGAGCCAACATTTGTCCAATGAGAAAACACTGATGCAAATCTAGGAACTGCTAATTGCTCTGCACATGACTAAATGGCTACATCGGTCCTCAAATTTGAGTGTCCTGAGACTCAGTCCTAACATGGGAAAGTACTATAGTCCACTGATAACATAATGATCCATCAAGATTCAAAACTGCTCATCTCAGTATCTCATATGTAGAAGATCTGGCTGAAAATTATACGGAATCTGAAAAATAGAATATGGTAGCTCGGCTACTATATATGTGATAACAGTTATCAATAAGTTCCACAAGCGAACTTGGGATAAAGAGCTGGGGAGAAAGAGAAAGTATTATATTGAAGAGTTTAACCCTACCTACAATCAGCATCAAAAGGCGTACATAGGGGCCAATATGCCTTGGAAAGCCAAAATTCTTATTGCTCAATTAAGAACTAATTCCCATCAACTCCATTGTGAGACCGGGCGCTGGAAAAGGCCAAAAGAAACTTGGGCAGAAAGAGTGTGTATTTTTTGCACCGCTGGTAAGGTGGAGATAGGAAAACATTTCATTTTAGAGTGTGAAGCCTTTAAGGACAATAGGGACAGGTATGCAAATGTCTTGATGAATAAATCTTGGAATGATTTATTTAATGAGGGGACTGTGGAAAAATTGGGGGTGCTCATCATCAAGTTGAACAGACAAAGGAGTGAATTGCAGAAAACAGTGTGCGTTGGTCTGTCCCATAGGCTATTCTTAGCCTCTCGGACGTTAAAATATTTCCTTCCTTCCTTCCTTCACTCCCATGTTATTTTATAATCTGTACACCTTTTCAAGACTTGTATGTGCTAGGAACAGTTTCATTGACTTGTCTGTATTTCTATTTTGCCCGATAAGTATGCAAAAAATATTAACATTCTTAAGAAGGCATTTTGTGTATATCTTATATCGCAGGTAAACAGCTTTTTAGCACAAGGAGATCGTACATCACTGCGGCAGCTAGTAACAGAGAATATGTACACGGTGAGTTTCCAAATATAGTGGCAGAAAGAAATACAGGATATGTTTCCTTTCCTCCATCAGTTAATTTTGGTATATGTTCTAATGCTTTGTGATGCCAGTTAGTTTATTTCTAAGTAAATAGTTATTTGCTATTGAGCTTTGTTTCTCTATAAGATGAGATCATATTTGCTTATCTTATCTTATCTAGAGAACACGGAAACTATCAAGTAGATTCAATTTTTATGAAGTTGTGCATTTCAGAATGTTAATTCTGCAATAATATAAACTTTTATTTACTGCTCCTGAATTTGTACTCTTGTTTTATTCCCTGTTAGATTTTTAAGAGGGAAATAAAACAAAGGGAGACCACTTGGTCCCGTGTCCATTGGGAAATGATTGAGCCTGCTGTTAGAGTACGGACATTGCGAGCTCGTATGGTAAGTTCTTTGGACTAGCTTGATTAGCGAGTTTAATCCAGCAAGTCAATGACATATTGACTACGTTTGTCAAAAAGAAAATAGGTAAGATGTTAATGTTGCATTGAGTTGATCAAAACACTTGCTACTGCAGATAGCTGTGGACAAAAATAATCTTGATAATGCATTTGTTCAAATCACCCTTGAGATATTAACTAATCAGGTATGAAAGGTTCTATTGATATTTATTATTAGGCTAGAAGATTTGCATGCTGAGGGTTGTCCATATTTTTTTATATATTGATTGTGTCATATAACATGGTATCATGTGTATTCCACTTTGAGTTGTTTTTCTTCATTACTAGGAGCTTGTCCCAGGCTCTGGCAAGATTTCAGTTGAATATATCTCAAATTGAAAATATTTGGCCGTCTAAATTTTTCACATAAGTGTAGAATCAAGACTAGAAAGAGGAGATCCTTACTTGAGGGTATTGGATTTTATAATCCAAATATTAAATAATTAACTCCACACAATTTACATTATGAACACATATACTCTCACAAGAAACTATTCATTAAACTTAAATGTTCATGGCTGGTGATATAGAATGAGAAATAACCCAATTATACTTAAATGTCCATGGCTGGTGATATAGAATGGGAAATAAGTTATAACCCAATTATATAGTGCAATATGGAAAGGGGTTGTGACCTCTTGTCACACCCCAAATAGTAATAACAATAATAATAGAGACAAGAGTGTTGAGGATCAACAGGAATGCTTCAAGCAAACAACTGAAGAGACTTGACCATGAGCTAATTGTGAAATTTTTTCCTTTGGTCAAGGCCTTTGTATTTTAATACAAAACATAAATTTCACCTTTGACTAGAGGTTTTCTTAACCCTGTGAATTTTCATCCTTAGGGCTGTTGTGAATAGTCTATAAAACAACAGTGGAAAAAGCACAATATTTCCACTTCTAAACAACCCAAACTTCTAGGCAATACAAGGAGAACAGATACTAAACAACTTGGATAAGTTTCATCCCTCTAGTACAACTTATCCAACTTAAACCAAATTCGAAAATTATCTTTTACAGCAGTTATAATAGCAGTACAACAGCAGGTATAGTGGCAGTAAAACGGCATTTAAAATTCCTCAATGAAGATGTTAAATCACGTAAGAATTTTCCTTTTACTTATGTCAAATCATCAAGGCGATGTAAATAACAATACTTGAAGAACATAGATGGTGTTGATTTTTAAGAACCCAGATCTGATTTACAATCTCGAAAAATTTATGACAATTGTTAACTGAAAACACAGAGTTTACCACAAATCACGTAACAGAAAATAAACACAGGAAATCATGCATTTGACACATTGATTTTCATTTACCCTAGAAAACCCCAACTGGGGAAAAACCAACAATAGATGATTTTATTAAAAATAAAAATCATGAGCTCCCGTCTTGGGATAATGGCCCTCCTGAGGAATATACAAAACAACAAGTAGCCTAGCCTATCAAACCTGGTTGCTACTTCCTTTGCTGCCCCTTTGCTCCATTTCTCAGCCCCCTCCCTCATACCTAAATGAAGTCCTTCTCCACCCACTCAATGAGATCTCACTTACTTTGTGTGATTGTCCCGTGTCCTCCTCTCACCTACATTGACTTTTACAACATTACAGTATGCAAATACCTAGGGCGAATAGCATGGACTGACAAATCAACACTCCCTCTTAGCTATGAAAGTACATCTAGAAGAACCTCCACTTGGATCTATCACCAATCCCACCACATCATCCATTGCTGAAGATGCTCTCTTTGAACTGGAAGACTTCCCCGCCACCTGCTTTGGAATTTGCCTTGAAAATCTATTCCTTCTAATTGTGCTCCTATGGATGTCCATCTGCTCTTGAGCATCCATCAATGTCATGTCGTACCAACTAGGTTTCCTGGAAGAACTGGAAGGAAACTCCCTCTTCCCCTTTGAAGGTTTACTCCCCATACTAGAAGTCTGTGAACGATGCTCACCCTTCGAAGTCTTATGCTCCTTGACCTTTGTCATTGACATTGATCCATCATTCAAGATCCCCTTGGATCCAACTATAGGTTGCCCGAATCTTGCTGCCCACTGCTTGGACTCACTGCCCACTACCCGGATTTGCATCTTACTACTATTTGGACTGTTATTGCTGCCCAGATTCTTTCCTGGGCTGCCCAAGTTCCTTTATGGACAATTTTCGGTCACTGCTCGAAATCTCTCTAGGGCTTCCCAATTTTTTTGGGCACCTGCTTAGACTGGTTTTGGGTTGCGCGAAGTCTTCCCGCAATTGCCTTGCAACATACGAGTTTTCTAGGGATGCCTGCAGCTTTCCTGCAGGTTTTCTGGGCATTTCTGCCCCTACGCAGGGCTGCTTGGTGGTTGTGTTAACTCACCTACACATATCTTCCTTGGTGGTTGTGTTAACTCACCTACACATATCTTCCTTGGTGGTTTGTTGGTCTAGTGGCGACTATTGTCTTGGCGGATAGCCAGTGGTTGGTCCACTGGCGACTCCTCTGCCTCAACTTCCTCCTACTCACGCACTACACCACTTGCTGCAACAGTCCCATGTCTTGTTGTCTATTAGCTGCTTCAACCACCCACGATCTCCTTGCAGCTTGACTACCTTGGCTTCTCCACGCTGCTGAATTTCTTGTTATGCTACTGCTACTCACCTCTCAAGTCCCCACATTGTCGGCACCGCCTAGCGTTGACATGAGCCCCCTCTTTCTCCATAACCCGTCAGTGCCAAGTGAGTTTACCTCCCTAGCGGTTGCATGCTTCTGTTGCCCTGCTCCACGTCGTCATTGCTCCTTGCTTATTCTCATGTATGCCTCTGACACCAGCGTCGAACCCTTGCACATGGACTCCATGCCTTATCCACACTTTCTCGTGCTTGCTTGCTCAGATCCGGTTTGCCTCTACGTTGCCTCTGTCGACTGCCATGTCCTCAACAATCGATTACTATGACGCCTTTGCTTGCCCGCCATTCTGCACGTCTGTGGCTTCACCTACGGTTGGTGTCCTGACTCGTGCTTTAGAATATGCCCGTCTGCAGCCTAGTGCTCTCGTTCGCCTTCTATCTTTGCCCGATCCTCTACTTCACCTCTGCTCTGCCAGATCGTGACTGGTTGCGGGCCTGCTACGCTTCCACCCACAACTTACCATGCCTGGCGGACCAACTCCTTTATTCACATGTGCAACCAATCTTGGACGGTCGTACGACGTAGGATGATCATACAATACGTATGGTCTCTCTCTTCTGTTTTTTTTCTTCGTAAATCGCTTGACAAATGATGATTTCTTGCTTAGAGTATAAAATTGAGCTCTAATACCATGTTGATTTTTAAGAACCCAGATTTGATTTACAATATCGAACAATTTACCACAGTTAATTAAAAATACATTGAGCTCACAACAAATCACGTGATAGAAAATAAACACAGGAAATCACACATTTGACACAATGATTTGCCCTGGAAAACCCCAACTGGGGAAAAACCAACAACAGATGATTTTATTAAAAATAAAAGTCATGAGCTCATGCCCTGGGATAATGGCCCTCTTGATAACTATATAAAACAACAAGTAGCCTAGCCTATCACACCTAGGAGCGAACCCTTCTAGGGTGCTCCTGGTAACATTGCCATAACCATATTATTGTGCATGAATTCATATTTTTTTTTAAATAAATTTTTGAATGTTTTTATATATTTCTTATTTTTTTAGAGTCAACTCTAAGCCTAAGGGAAGGCGAAGTTTGATTCAATTTCTAGTTGTGCAACTTTGGTAAATATTGTCAAGAAAAAAAGAAATACTTCCTAACCTAGCCACCACACTTCTAGATCATGGTGTTTATAATGACAATATTTGTAATGATGATAGAGACATAAGTTTCAAGAAAAGATGGTTGTTGCAATCATAAACCAAATTGTTCCTCTCCAATGCCAATAATTCTCCATTATTATACAGGAAGAGCAAAATAACACATGAACGTGATTAGATAAAATGAGAAGAAAAGGGTAATTATAATGGTGTAGGAACAATGTAGGTAACATTCGACCAACATATATGGGTTAACTCTTGCCATTCAATTAAGATATCAATAGAAAGAGGTAGACACATTTAAATGGACATCAAATTTCTATCATGAAGGCACATGATGCCAAGGTGTTCCTCTCTCTGCAAAGTATTTGCACAACGAAGGAAAAATTGATATATCAATGACATATTACAATAATAGATAATGACACATTAACATGTAACTTTAACTGAACTTTGGGGACACATGAAATATTAAAAGGGCACCTACACATTTCTGCTAGGCCTAAAGGAGCACCTTGTTCTGAATTACATGCAAAAGGCCTGTATCTTAGCTATAAAATAAATATAGGAACATGGAACTAGTTAAGGTTAGCTCCAAAACACAAACGGGAACATATAATGAGCCTTGATGACAACTAAGTTTATGAAATGGAGTGTTTTTATTGTTCAACTACCATCAACTAATCTTCTTGGTCAACCAAATGCAATAGTTATCAGTTTTGAGTTCAGTGCATAGTATAGAAAGTTCATTGTGTTCTTCACAACCATTGAGAAGGACAAGGATGTCTCCCTTCTCTCTTCTACTTTTATTTCCACTCTGATGTTGATTTTGAGTCCTGAGCTAGTGCCTCCCCGTCTCTTGGGCTTTTCCTAGCTCTTGTTATTTTCTTTCATTATTGTCCTTTATATCTCTTGTAGTTTAATACAATTAAGCTATAAGAGTGTTGTAGACACTCTCATTGTTTAGTGCCGAGTGATTGTGATCTCCAGTTCCATCGACCTATTACTTGGTCAATAAAATTTATCCTATATTATCTGCTGTTGACAAAACTTGATGAAACCTATGTTACTTAGTGCATAGTCATTCCGAATAGGCCTCCCTAGGTGGAACTTTTGCTTCCCCATTGACACATCATGCACAGCATCATGACCTTACATATAGGCCATTTTCTTTGGCTTCCCCTTGTCCGTACTTTTCTTGCTAACCACCTTTCACTGTAGCGCTTTTGGTTGATCCTCAACAATGAAAACTCGCAATCTACGATTATTACATTAATGATAGGGGTCATTGACTCATTAATGTGTGTACTTATGATGGCATTGATCACAATTGATTGAAAGAGAGGCTGATAGGCTTACACAAAAGAACTTGCAATCCATTTTGAAAGTAAATGAAAGAAATTAATGTGTCTTCCACTTGATGTTTGTGTCATTGTATTATACCCTTTCATTGAAACATTCAAGTGGTCTTCTAGTGTCTTTGTAAAACATCTTGGAATCTCCGAATGTCTTCAATAATTTAGCAATACATCGATAATGCTGAATTATTAGTTTGGGGTCTTGTTCAATTCTCATGTTAGAGTCTTCAAATCTTCAAAATCAAATGAACATGAAGGAATACCCTAAGGACAACCTTTTCTTGGCTAGGACTTTCCTAAAATACTTGATTTGTTAGACAATACTAAATGGCAGCAATGACTTTAGTGGCATAAAACATAGACTTGTCGATAAGTTGTTGACTTGCAACATTATTTGGACTCTATATTTATGAATTTTATAGGACTTCATATTAAAAATGTGGAAAACATAGGTGCTGTTTTCTATTTAGAATTTCCACATACCTGTATGTAGTCAAAATAAACAAAAGGGCTTATACCATGTTTTAGGTTATCATGGGGTAACTTGTGTTGGAATGTTATCAAGGATGCCAGGTAGGCAAGAAGTATGATAGTCCAATCGGATCTAAACTGGAAGGAGGATCTACTAGAGTGCAGTGGTCATGTCTTTGATTGTGTTATTAAAATCTCTCCTTTGTAAAGCATGCATTTAGAATAGTTGCTACCCTCTAGCATTGGCTTTGGCTTGGGGCATGGCAAATAGTGGGACGATAAACCATTTGTGAAAGGAATCAAATGCAATTTTTGAAGAATTGAAATTTGGAGTTTAGATTTAAATTTCAAGTGATAATCTATAAAGTGAACAATTTTTTTGAAGTATTCTAGAGTTGTGCTTATTATAAGTATTTTATAAGTGGTAAAATTTAAATACAGCATGAAGAAGGAATATGCCATTAGCATCCGTTTCATGCGTGGCAGATCAATAGATACAATACTGCTAGGTACACATTGTCAACTAATAAAATCATTAAGAAACAAATGTTGCATATGATGTGTAGTAAGAGTATGATGTTGAAGGTGCCGAGGAGAGAACACTAGTCTTATGCAATGGGGCGAGTTTCCTTGTTGTCAATGACTTTGCAAGAATCAATGAAATGGAATGATTATTTTAAATGGGAGTAGAAGTTCACAATGCCCTTATGGAAACTGGTTATTCAATAAAATATATTATTGCCTTTGATATTCCTTGATGCGTCAAATTAATCTGGAACACAAAACGGGTAATGATTTAGTACACTTTACATTAAAGGTTAACATCTTATAAAATACTACAATTGTGAAGCTTTCACTGACCAATGTTTCATTTCAGTTACCATTCCTTTAAATTAAAAGACCATATAATTTATTAACCTATCCTAGAAGCTATATCTTGAAAAGGGATGCTCGCAAATGCTTTTTTGTTATAGTTAATGTCATGTCCATAGTTGTTTTTTCATTTCTGCTGTTCATTCCGGGTATATGTATGGTATGTGTTTTCTGCGGAAACACTAATTCTTTCATTTAATGTTGATATTTACAGAAGTTTGCAGCATATGACTTGAAAGGAATCCTCATAACTGAAGACTCAAAGGTATATTGATTTTTGGCATTAGTGTTCATGAACTTTAAGAAAATATATTGCATACACACATGAACACTATTGGACCATCTTCTTCCCTTTTCATATTTGAACAAAAGTATTATTATAGAAAGAGTTGTGATGAGCAACAAAACTAGAAGGAATTACTAGAAAAGAAACTTAATTCGTATTACATTGCCAATGGAAACAATCTAAGATGACTGGATAATTTTAAGTTGGATGATATTGGCACCAACACTTAAATTTGGCACCGGTACGATGGCCATGTTAGCCATTCTGAATTTCTTTTTGCACTCTTACCTGTCGCATAAATTTGCATGCATATGATATGTTTTATATAATTATTACAAATATTTTACAATTTTGTGTAATATCACGAAATTATGTTCAATTGTAACATTTGCCTACATTTCTGTAATATCCCAAACTGATATATTCTGCTATTGTGTTGGCTTATTGAAATGTTTGTTGTTTGTTAAGGGTTTTCACATACACAGTTTATAGATAATAGAGTTGCATGGAAATTAATAATGTTGCATAATATCGCTTCACCTCAAGAAACAAGATAATTCAGATATACAATATAAACAAACTCGAAATCAAAGCATGAACATACAAATGAGCTATACTGGAGTAGTGAAATATCATAGAAAAGACATGCATGTCATGCACCTAGTCTAGGTCAGGAAACATGTTATCTCCTTTGATCAATTCGCCCATGCAAGACCTTGCGCCCTTTTCTTGGTGTCGGATCAAGGAAATAGCTCCTGCAATGCTAAGATGGATCCCAAGAAGCACCTATAGGATCCTTAACAATTCACCTAGGGAGTAGTATGAGTAATGAAGCCTCCAAAGGTTAGATGAATGCACCCTTGTGATATTTAATGGAAGGAATGCACCCTCAATATGAAGAATGCGCCCTCTAAGATTGAATAACAACACGTCCTCTTGTGAAAGAAATAAGTAAGCGCCTCTTTGAGATGAATCTTCATGCCTTCAATCAATAGAGATGGATAGGGTCTCCAATGATGATCAATAATGCACCTCCTCAGAGAATCCAATAATGTGCCCTCATATATGTGGAATAGTGCGTTGTCATAAATTCTTCAATTGCCTGGATGCCCTCGAATCCCTGCAAAGAATGATGAAGATGCTATAGTATTGAAGTTCGTATGATAGACCTTGATGATCTATCCTTTGAATCATCTAGGATGGATATATTTAACTATCAAAATCAATGATGGCTAAGGCAATTCGCCCTGAACCCTGAAGTAGCTCACCGAGCTCTCAAGCCCATTTTGCAAAAGTAAATAATTTCATGAATACCTAGAAAAATCGATTTGCTCTCTTTTATTCTTTTTGACCTATGCATGACATATGCACCTTTAATGACGCATGTCGCATGCATTTTGCATTAGGCCTCACATGTCACGAATGTCACTTGCTCCTGCTTAAGTGGTCCTCTTTATCTGCTAATGACTCATTATTACTGCTAACATTGTACTTTAATCCAATGTGGCAACAGTCACTAGTTAATTCCCTGTTTTCAGTACCCTCTCAAACCTATGGGAATTGGATAGGTTAGTGGGTTGGTTCTTGCTGCTCAACCAGAACAGGACATTACAATTTCCTTTCATTCATATTACCATTCTCACTCAATCTATCAATTAGAGTTCACCAATAGACATGATACAAATAAATTTGCAATTTTCAAACTCAATATTCAAGGTCTCGAATGTCACAATTAATCCAAAAATATAGTAAATGGCAAGAAACAAGTGTCAAACTTCAATCTTCAAACATAAATAGAAAATCTGTGGATATGAATCTAAGCATGTGCGAAGGCTTATTATGTTTAAATTTGATTTTCGACTTCATACATAATGGAAGTATCAAAATGCCAAACTTCAAGGTCAATGTTCAAAATATTCCACTTTCTAGTATTTTTTTTGAGGCCAAGGGTGCAGGCTCATACAGTCTAGAGATTAGGACGAGCTAATAGGTTACCTCCCACCTTCCATAGTTGTGATAGTTTGTGGCGATGTCCACTTGATGAGCCTGTTAACCCTTAGGTTGCCTGTGCATGGAATGAACAAAAGTTCATTTACTAACACATATTCAACAAAAGAAGGACAATACAATGCCATGTGACAGTGTACTTATATGCATTGACTAGTCACCATGGTTGAATAGTTATGTCCTTTAGATAGGTCATGTCCCTTAGTTGTGACGTGACACTTAACTTATATATATATATATATATATATATATATATATATTCTCCAAATAAGAAAAAATGAGAATTACTAAATATAAAGTTTTTTTGAAAATACAAGGCTAGTTATAAAAAAAAATAATCCCTACATTCCAATCAGGAGAAGAGGTTAAGTAAAATCTGAAGGGCAGTATTGTAAATTTTTTTTTATAAGATGGGGTATTTAAGTGGTTTAGCATCCCTTATTGCAAATTAAAAGGTTTTTAAAAGGTGGTCTTTAATAAATAAAGGTCAAAAGAAAAATCACTTGGCAAAAGAAAAGTTAATTTTATTCAAGATATCGAAGCTTACTTTGCCAAATCAAGAAGCTAAAGAATAATAAAAAGTTGCTATAGGGAAAGCTAGAGAAACTTACCAACAAAGAACCAACGATTGATTAAGAAACAATGATCAATCCCATTGAAATAAAGAAGTCATCATATGTAAAACTCAAGACATTGGAGAAAGGAATCAATAAAGATTCAATCAAAATCTTATCAACCAATAAATCACCGGAAGCATCAAAAGAGGCCCCCAAAAAAGACACGGGATACAAGGATGCCTTATTTTCATCATAATTATAAAAGTTATCAATGATTTAGCCCAAGATGAAATCAATATGAAAATATAAGTGAAGACCCTATTATATTGAAAAGAAGTTCAAGTGGGTAATTCTATCATTTTCCAAATCACAGAAGTTGTCACCATATAGTTTTGCAAAAAATTGAATTTGGGTGGTTTGATCCCTTCACAATAAGACAATTCTTTTCAATGCTTCGTAACTTGTATCATCTAGTATAATTAACCATCACAATTTCAGGAATAGAATAGAGAATCATGAGAAGGCATTGTTGATTTTTGTACCTAGTCAGGAGTTCCCTAAGTGACTTTATTTTGCCTGAGTCACTTAAGAGGGAAAATGTGACCCTCACATTAAAGTCACTTAA
>LPNX010730730.1:27012-64730 GCA_001517045.1 Pseudotsuga menziesii | reverse complement strand
GTAATATACCATACACTAGCATCATAACACTAAGTCATGCATGCATGTGTAATATACCATATCATACCCTACAATACCCTATGATACTAACATCATACCATGCTAACACACAATAACATACCCTACATTACCCTATGACACTAACATCATACCATACTAACATACAATAACATAACATAACATAACATACTAACAGTATGTACACCATAACACTAAGTCATGCATGCATGTGTAATATATACCATATCATACCCTACAAACCCTAAATTGGTTGAAGTAAACCCTAGTTCCATCTCATTATTTTTCAACCCTAGTGATAGCATGCAAAGTTGTTAGTTGGAATATTCCACCTCTTGCGGATAGCAAGGTGTTCCACTAGTCTGAATGGTTCAGAACCAGAACAAATAGAGGACAAAGGTTGAAGAATCTCCCTAGATGTCGTAGATATCTGGAATACAAGGCTTCGATAGTCCACCTGTGTACTTGCAATCAAGCTCAACACGAAATAGATCAAAGCAACCAGAATATGATCTACTAATCTATGCTAGTGACTAAGGAATCTAGCAACATATATGCGAAATCACAACAACAACAACATATGTGGGACAGAAATCAACTTGCATTAATGAAATATGAATAAGTTTACAACCAAGCCTTATTGTCGACATGCATCTCCATGAAACCAAATTCTCATCCCCAAAATCTCTGACTCTAGCTCTTTATGCTATCTGCAAATGATCTTGGGCCAATGATCAATCCAACAGCATAACAATACCTTCAATGTTCTCCCCCTCAACCATGGCCAAAAGCTTGTATTTATAAGGATAGATGGATAGGGTACGTTGAGATATTTGTGGGTGAGGTGGCCTCCAAAATCCTAGGATGGGGGATCTTTAGCTCAACTGACCCACTACAGTACAAATAAGGATATCTTGAGGCTTATCATCTAGAAGCCTTGAGAAGCTTCTCTTTTTTCCCTTTTTACCCAGGGTACTGCGTTTTTCCTTTAGTGATAGAGCGGTTCTGGTAATAACCGCTTATGGACTAAGGACCATAAGCCGGCCACCGCTTATGGGAAACATAGTATGGATGGTGTGAACAAGGGTACCGCTCATGGATAAAGGGGTATGAATGGTGCTAGGAATTTTCATGTAAGATTAATGAAAATCCATTTAGTTTCCACTCCAGAAGTTGTGATTTAGGGGAAGTAGGTATGTCAAATGTCTTATCACATGATGGTGGCAGGATTTTTGTATAATAGGATGCCCCCCAAAGCATGAGTCTTAGAGGGATATGATAAACGAGAGCTTTGAGAACTAGTCCTTGCCAGGAGATGAAAATGTTGGCTCGATCGGAGCATCTCATCAGGTAGGCATCTGTAGTACATCAGTATGTTGACAATAGACACAAGTAACAAAACTCATAGCTGGAGGTCGATATAAGGTAGATCTATGAGTGGAATAAACAAGCATGGCTACTAGAATACAACGTAGATCCACGTGATAGAGGACTCAAACTTGAACATAGCTACCATACATACAACGTATATCTATGTCATAAAGAGGCATATTTGAGCACAACCACAACCATACAAATGTGGATCCATGCTAGATATACAAAAATCCATCGCAACCTGGGGAAGATCAATGAGCGCTTTAAACAAATGCCTAGTGTCTTTGTCTCGTCCTCCACAAAGTATGATTCTATCCATGTGATTACAATGATTTCAAGTTGAACATGGTAGAAACTACTTGATTACTAGCCAATGATGTGAACCGTTAACAAGTGCAAGGGAGATCACCATTAATGTCAATGATTCCCAAGGTACTCTAGTACAATCTACGGAGTGTGAATAGATGTCCTGACATCGAACACCCATTCGATTCTATCGATCAAAGGTCAATGATGTGAACCTATGTTGTGAGGCAGAGAATATGTCATTAAGGAATACAGATCTCAAGGTACTAAACATTGTTTCTAAGACTATTTCCTGGATGATGAGCTGATGTTGACGGGGATAGTCTCGACGAAGGAGGGCCATGATGAGTCCCACATCAACGACACGAAACTCAGAACATAGTTCTGGAATGATGTGCATGTAGTAACCATATTACTGACTCAAAGATACTGACACAAAGACTGTGTAGGCTATAGAGGTAAGATTTCTTCAAATCCCCTTTGAACATCGGGTGGCACGACAAAAAGACTTGGAAGCATGACTAAACAGGATAAATACACAATGCGATAGTGGAAAATACATTCTTTTGAAAGAATAAAAGGATTGACATGACTCATGAAAGTGGATCATCATGGAGATCAGATGAATACCCAATTGACTGACATAATTGTGCAGACAAGTGCCATGTTCAAAGGTAACGACAAAAAACTGTCATTATTTGCAAGATGATTCCCTTCCCATTTCCCCCATCATGATTGATGAGTGCCTCTTTTTGGTTTTACAATTTCAAAGAGGGTAACAAACACTCGATATAGCTCGTTGAAAGACAAGTCCAAACTCATACGTTTTACAAACCTGAGAGAGGATGGGTTCAATCCCAAAATGGGTCTGTCAATGTTTAATTTTAATGAGTCCACTGAAAGAAAACTCGATATCGTTCATGTTTAGAGAGTCTGAACAAATAAGGAAGAAGACTCCAAAGGGGTCCTTTTTCGTATGATTTAGTCTCTAGGGCCCAAAAAAGTGTAAAAACATACCTTAAAGAACTATTCCAGTCATGATTGGCTGGAGTGATCCTTTTTCATAAATAGTCCTATCCGAACCGAAAAGGAGATAAGCTACAGTCGGATGGACGACTCTTCAAATGCTTTAACGAGAATGAAGAAGACAAGATCGCTTGATGATCTTTTCGTATTTAGGGAGCCCAAAAAGAGTTTAAATAGGACTCCATTAACCTTTTTCATGTTTGAATCCAGAGCATGAAAAAGTAATAAACTAAGCTCAAACCACTTTTCATGTTTTAACCAGAGCATGCAAAATGAAAAGTAAGTTGAACACCATCTTACTGTTTTTAACGAGCTCGAAGATTAGTTGAAAGAATACTCAGGGATTGGTTTCTTTTTTACGCAAGCTTGAAACCAATAGGTAAACTTATGCTTCAAAAATCCCATTAAGATGATATACAGAGGTTGGAATCTTTCCCCCAGCATGATTTCTAGCAAAGCTTACCCCTAGCATGGTTGCTAGTAGCTCGACATGCCCCCAAGATTCATTTGCTTTGACGATTCTTCTTCCATACCCAACCTAAAAACCTCGCTACTAATGTGAAAATGTTCACCAGGGGGTAGGAAGAACGATAATCGGGCAGGTGAAAAGAAGGTTCAAGTTCTAACACTAAAGTGAAGACTTGAATCAAGGGAAGGGAATCTATTTCATTTTTACGCAAGCTTGAAACAAAGGGTAACTATGCTTGGAACATGGTTGCATTTTTATGCAAGCTTGAAACCAAAAGGTAAACTATGCTTAAGGAAACCTACTTCATTTGTTAATGAGCTTGAAATAGAAAATGAACTATGCTCAAGAAGGATTTCATTTTTATGAAGCTTGAAACCAAAAGGTAAAATATGCTTGAGGAGATCCATTTCATTTTTTAACAAGCTTGACATAGAAAATGAACTATGCTTAGGAAAAACTGACATGATGGTCAGAACCTAACATGATGGTCAGGTGCTATTTCATTTTTTAACGAGCTTGACATAGAATGAGAACTTTGCTTAGAACATGGTTTCATTTTTATGCAAGCTTGAAACCAAAAGCGTAAACTATGCTTAAGGAGTAGTTTTATTTTTTAACGAGCTTGAAACCAAAAGTAAACTATGCTCTCGACATGGTTTCATTTTTATGCAAGCTTGAAACCAAAAGTGTAAACTATGCTCTAGACATGGTTTCATTTTTATGCAAGATTGAAACCAAAAGGGTAAACTATTCTTGAGGAGTGATTTTATTTTTTAATGAGCTTGAAACCAAAAGTAAACTATGCTATAAAACCTGCTCCTACCAAACATGATATCTAGAGGTTGGTAGGTTTCCCCCATTTCATGAAAGCTAGCAGCTTAGCTCCATTATGATGTCCATAGACTAGATCCATGCTCCCCATTTTACCTATGATGAGAAGAAGATAACTAGAATAAGGGTAAGGAACCACAAGAACATGCGGCACATTCAGGGAAGTCTAATTACTAGGAGTAATGCGATGGTCAGGTGTAACAAAAGAAAGCTGATCAATGGTCACAATCTTCCCATCATGGGGAAAATGCATAACTCTAAAGAGTGTGGACACAATAACCTTCATGGCATAAATATAATCACGTCCAAGGATTAGATTAAAATATAAAGGACCTTGGACCACCATAACATCAATACAGATAGTTTTCCCTCCTAATGTAATAGGCAACTAAGGGAGGGTCCCTAAAGGTGCAGTAGGTCTTCGATTAAAATCCAGTATCTGATCGGTGGCTGGCACAAGCTGAGGAGAACCTAAAGCTTTCCAAGAAGTTGAGGATAGAATACTAACAAAAGCCAATTTATCAACAATAGTGTGAAGTATCCACCTAGCAGTAACATTCACAACTATCTGGAAAGGAACACTCGAATGAAGAAGATACTCTATTAGGTTACTCTAGTCAAAGGAAATAACCTCACTACTCGGAGAGGGTTCTATCGAAACAGACAAAATTTCCTCTTGTAAAGAACAATCAAAACAAAGCATAAAAACTTCGGCAGGTTTTGGTTCATTCTCTACTAGAATAGAAGAACAAGATGAAGATTTCGTCAAAGAGACTACTTTAGTATTAACACTTTCTAATGAAAGAGTGGGATCGGGTGGAAATGACACCGACTTGACCACTTTAACTTCACTCTCCAAAGGAAGAGTGGGATCAATCACAGATAAATCTGAATCGACCACTTTGTCAACCAGTGGGGGATCGAGGGATAACTTACTATCACTTGTTGGAATCACCTATTGATGATCAATAATATTTTCCAACCAACGAGAAGCTTCATCCATTCTTGGACAAATAAAAGTACGATGCATAGCCTTGCATATCAAACAAGGATACAAGACTTTACCCTTACAACCTTTTACTAATGGGTCACTGGTTGAGGGAGTATCATCAACATGATGATCAGAGGTTGATGACATAGACAGTTTCGATCTTTTAGACCACTCTTCTTGTACAAGGGAGAGACCGTGACACTCCTTAAGAAGGTGGTACCCAATGCAAAGCTTACAAGGGAACTCGGGTTTTTCGGGCATTCTCTTAGAATGAGCACCATCAAGAGTAGATGGTTGCTTCTTTTTCTCTTTCTTATCCTTCTTCTTCTTACTCTTCCCTTTCTTCTTCTTCTTACCCACATGACTACTAACCATAGATCTTTGGTCAAGCGAAGAAGAAGAAAGGGGTGAAGCCGCAACCGGTGAAGAAGGAGCAATATCAGGTTGAGGTTGATCCTCTTCTAGAGGAGAGATGACATTTGAGACATTAGGTGTAACAGGAATTACCAGATTAAAAATCCAAACAAGTAATCCTATAGTTAATCCAGGAAGATTTAGAGTGTCAATAAAGGGAGGACCAATACCTTACCCTTGGAGGGAATACAAAAGGTACACCTCAGAAAGGGACCTATTGAGTGGTAGTCCCAGATGAGGATGCCATCTCTAAACTCTCTAATAACCCCCTAACTACCATGCATAAGCAATTACTACTCAAACTAAAAGAAACAAGCAAACATGTGAAAGGAGTGGATAAGAGTCAGGAATCTCACAATTAAGGCCAAAAGGATAACTCAGATGGTTTGAGGATTCCTAAAAGGGTCTCCCGATATACGTAAGGTACATGGGAGCTCAAATTAGTAGTAGTGTTGTTTAATGCACAACTATTCACAAGGGGACTTCCTATATACAATCGAGTACGTGAAGTACCTTTCTATATGCCTCAAGGATACATGAAAGGCCGTTCGATATACCGATGATATGTGGAAGAACTGTGTGAGTCCCAGGATGTAATGCAGACAGGTAACGATAGCTTCTATGATTAACGATTCCCGAACACGTCTCTAACTTATCACTCAAATTGATAAAAGTTTTAACCTAGTACTACCATTAATTTTATCTTGTCCGTTTAGGTGGAACCATGGAGTGAAAACTTGAAATTAAAGAAGATGCACACTGATATATATGATAATGCAAGTTTTCCTCTTCAATGAAATTCTACCTAAGAGAGGGAGATGGATTCATTTTTATTCCCAAAAGTGCACACCCAAATGCAAATGCAATTCTATCTTTCTAAACGAAAAGTGAAATATCAATGTACCCCAAACAATCTTCAAAGAAAATAAGAGAGAGATCTAGAGAACATATAACATAAATCAAAATGTTCCCTATCTTTTCATGCTTGAAAAAGACATATAAAACTTAATGGAAATATGATTTCACTAATGTTTCCAAACAAATCTAATTCTAATGCACGCAAAGCTGAAAATAGATATTTCTTCTTAATGAAAGTAAGATCTAGAATTTCAAACAATCATGCACAAAACAAGAAGAAAATCGTTCAACAAACTTGTGAATAAAGCAAAAGAGAGAGAAAACTAAAACTTCTCTTTCAAATATATAAGGAAACAAAGAACCAATCTTTTTTACCAAGCACTGAAAAAATCAGCATGCAAAAGGAAAGAAGAATCACCTCAAGCAAAGAAAGACTCAAAACAACATGGATCACTCAAGCATTCCAAGTCCAAAACAAACCGAAACCTACTCATGAAAATGAAATGTATATTTCCAATTCCAATGAATAATATCTATAGAGAAGAGAAAGAGGTTTCAAGCAAAGAAAATAATGTAGAATCTAATGCAAGAAACACAAACTCTCTTTGAATGCAGAAAGAATACAACAATCAAAGCGACTACAGAATACACAATTCATGGCCCCTCCTAGCTGTGAGGGAGCATTTTTTTTCAAAAGTACACTTCATTTTCATCAAAAAGTAAGCCAAAAACACACAAAAATCAAAACTCAAAGTTTGTTACAGGGCCTACCTAGCACCGCACAGATGAAGCTGCTGACAGATAGTTTTGAGGTAGAACCGCTCCTTGCTCACTAGATTCAGGTGGTGGCACTACTTATGGCTAACTTTACTTAGGCAGTGGCACCGCTCCTTTCCAACAGAACATGTGTGGTTCCCAGTAAATTCCAAAACACAAAGAGAACGAAGGATCCAGTCAGAAAAAGGATAGATCAAGGCAACTACTATTGAATTGAGTATGGAAACAGAGCATAAAAGCCCGAAATGACTCAGATCTAAATAGATCTAGGGGTTTTAGACCCAAATGGAGTCAGTGAGAGAGTAGATCTGACTGAAGAGAGTTGAAGAAGGAGCCTGGATTTTGACAAGAGTTACAGACTGAGGAAGATTAGAACGACTGATACACAACTTCATTCCCTAGTGGAGTCACTAGATTTGTTAGCTGGAATATTTCACCTCCTGCGGAAAGCAAGGTGTTACACTGGTCTGAATGGTTTAGATCTAGAAAAAATAGAGGACAGAGGTTGAAGACTCTCCCTAGACGTTGTAGATATATGGAAAACAAGGCTTTGATAGTACACCTGTGTACCTGCAATCAAGCTTAACAAGAAACAGATCAAAGCATCCAGAATATGATCTGCTAATCTATGTTAGTGACTAAGGAATCTAGCAACATACATGCGAAATCAAAACAACAACAACATATGTGGGACATAAATCAACTTGCATTAATGAAATATGAAGTTTACAACCAAGCCTTAGTGTTGACATGCATCTCCATGAAACCAAATTCTCATCCCCAAAAGATCCAACTCTATCTCTCTATGCTCTCTCCAAATGATCTTGGGCCAAGGGTCAATCCAATAGCATAACCATACCTTCAATGTTCTCCCCCTCAAACATGGCCATAAGCTTGTATTTATAAGGCTATATGGATAGGATAGGTTGAGAGAATTGTGCGTGAGGTGGCCTCTAAGATCCTAGGATGGGGGATCTCGAGCTCAACTAACCCACTACAGTAGGGATAAGGGATATCTTGAGGCTTATCATCTAGAAGCCTCGAGAAGATTCTCTTTTTCCCTTTTTACCCAGGTACCACATTTTTCCTTCAGTAACAGAGTGGTTTTGGTAATAACCGCTTATGGACTAAGGGCCATAAGCGGTGGCACCACTTATGGGAAACAGAGTATGGGCGGTGCGAACAAGGGTACTGCTCCTAGATAAAGGGGTATGTGTGGTTCTAGGAATTTTCATGTAAGATTGATGAAAAACCATTTAGTTTCCACTCCAAAAGCTACGATTCAAGGCAAGTAGGTATGTCAAATGTATTATCACATGATGGAGACAGGATTTTGGTATAACAAAAGTGGTGTTAATGAAATCCTAGTTGGTTTCTTATTTGTAGATGGCCATGTGTTTCTAGTTCCCTCTCCTAACTTGCAAATTGCTTACTAAACCCTAGTTCCATCTCATACCTTGTCAACCGTAGTTGGTGAATGCAAATTGGTGTTCATGAAAGCCTAGTTGGTGCATGCAAGTATTGGTGATCATGTGTTCCTAGTTCCCTCTCGTAACTTGCATGATTGCTCAATAAACCCTAATTCCATCTCATACCTTGGAAACCCTATTTGGAGCATGCAAATTGGTGTTCATGAAATCCTAGTTGGTGCATGCAAGTATTGATGATCATGTGTTTCTAGTTACCTCTCTTAACTTGCAAATTGCTCACTAAACCCTAGTTCCATCTCATACCTTGTCAACCCTAGTTGGTGCATGCAAACTGGTGTTCATGAAATCCTAGTTGGTGCATGCAAGTATTGGTGATCATGTGTTTCTAGTTCCCTCTCCTAACTTGCATGATTTCTCAGCAAACCCTAGTTCCATCTCATACCTTGTGAACCCTAGTTGGATCATGCAAATCAATGTTCATGAAATCCTAGCTAGTGCATGGAAGTATTGGTGATCATGTGTTTCTATATCCCTCTCCTAACTTGCATGATTTCTCACTAAAATCTAGTTCCATCTCATACCTTGTCAACCCTAGTTGTTGCATGCAAATTGGTGTTCATGAAATCCTAGTTGGTGCATGCAAGTATTGGTGATCATGTAAGCCTAGTTGGTTTCCGATTTGTACATGGTAATGTAATTAAATGTATATAACATAAAATCATACAATAACATACCATACATTTACCATACTAACATACAATAACATCAAACAATACCATACATCATACATAACATATCATACATTTACCATACTAACATACAATAACATCAAACAATACCATACATCATACATAACATATCATACATTTACCATACTAACATACAATAACATACAATAACATATAACATAATAACAATATACCATAACACTAATTCATGCATGCATGTGTAATATATACCATACCATAGCCTACAATACCCTATGATGCTAACTTCATACCATACTAACATACATCATACCCTACAAAACCTAAAGTGGTTGAAGTAAACCCTAGTTCCATTTCATTATTTGTCAACCCTAGTGATAGCATGTGAAGTGGTGTTCATGAAAGCCTAGTTGGTTTCCAATTTGTACATGGCCATGTGTTTCTAGTTCCCTCTCCTAACTTGCAAATTGCTCACTAAACCCTAGTTCCATCTCATACCTTGTCAACCCTAGTTGGAGCACTCAAATTGGTGTTCATGAAATCCTAGTTGGTGCACACAAGTATTGGTGATCATGTGTTTCTAGTTCCCTCTCTTAAATTGCAAATTGCTCACTAAACCCTAGATCCATCTCATACCTTGTCAACCCTAGTTGGTGCATGCAAGTATTGGTGATCATGTAAGCCCAGTTGGTTTCTGATTTGTACATGGAAATGTAATTAAACGTATATAACATAACATCATACAATAACATACCATACTAACATACAATAACATCATACAATACCATACATCATACATAAAAAATCATACATTTACCATACTAACATATAATAACATACCATAACATATAACATACTAACAATGTACCATAACACTAAGTCATGCATGCATGTTTAATATATACCATACCATAGCCTACAATACCCTATGATACTAGTATCATACCATACTAACATACATAATACCCTACAAAACCTAAATTGGTTGAAGTAAACCCTAGTTCCATCTCATTATTTGTCAACACTAGTGATAGCATGCGAAGTGGTGTTCATGAAAGCCTAGTTGGTTTCCGATTTGTACATGGCCATGTGTTTCTAGTTCCCTCTCCTAACTTGCAAATTTCTCACTAAACCCTATTTCCATCTCATACCTTGTCAACCCTAGTTGGAGCATGCAAATTGGTGTTCAGGAAAGCCTAGTCAGTGCATGTAAGTATTGGTGATCATGTGTTTCTAGTTCCCTCTCTTAACTTGCAAATTACTCACTAAACCCTAGTTCCATCTCATACCTTGTAAACCCTAGTTGGTGCATTCAAATTGGTGTTCATGAAAGCCTAGTTGTTGCATGCAAGTATTGGTGATGTGTTTCTAGTTCCCTATATTAACTTGCAAATTGCTCACTAAACCCTAGTTCCATATCATACCTTGTCAACCCTAGTTGGAGCATGCAAATTGGTGTTCATGAAAGCCTAGTTGGTGCATGCAATTATTGGTGATCATGTGTTTGTAGTTCCCTGTCTTAACTTGCAAATTTCTTACCAAAACCTAGTTCCATCTCATACCTTTTCAACACTAGTTGGTGCATGCAAATTGGTGTTCATGAAAGCATAGTTGGTGCATGCAAGTATTGGTGATCATGTGTTTCTAGTTTCCTCTCTTAACTTGCAAATTGCTCACTAAACCCTAGTTCCATCTCATACCTTGCCAACCCTAGTTGGTGCATGCAAATTGGTGTTCATGAAATCCTACTTGGTCCATGCAAGTATTGGTGATCATGTAAGCCTAGTTGGTTCTCGATTTGTACATGGCAATGTAGTTAAATGTATATTAAACTAAAAACATCAAGAAATGTAAATTTCAACAACTCGAGAGCTTGTTATTTTCCGAATTCTATTTGGTGGTGACTAAAGACACCATTCTTGGCACCTCTAATGTGCCATAGATGGTATTTGTATCCTAGGCACACGAAAGGCTAGACATTACTAACATCGTAAGAAAGAAAAAAGAACCCAATGAAAATGTGCAAACATGATTTATAGGTAACTCACCCGAGGTTGTACGATCATGTTTATAGTGTCCAGTATCCTCTAAATAATATTATGTCTGTGAATGGTATCTATCAATCACAGGTTTATTACATTGGGAATAAAGTAATGCTAAATAATTGTAATTGTGCTTCATAATTCACTTTAAAGGTTAAATAATGCACATGACAATGCACTCATACAAGTAGGCCATCCAGATCATCTCTGGTGCCGATGGTGTCCATCAATCTTTCATGCTCTATATGAGGTAGCACGTATCGTACATGTGACCTATTTTTGTCACCAAGTGTACACAGCTTGATGTTTATACCAACTACTAGGTTGGTGAAGTGGTATACAATAGCACTTGCTCTATAATCCTGATATACATACCCACCCTTCCTTTTTTGTTGTGTTGCAAGTGTCAAGTACTCCCCTTTTATAACCATTGATCCGGTTGGGAATTCATTATTTTCATCATCTGTAACAGGTTCTAGAATGGTTTGTTTCCCCTCTAAGCAACATGCCAACCAATAGTAAGAACCCCATTCATTATTTTTTGGGGCAACCACTGCATATATCTAACCTGTGAAAGGAAATAGGTCAAGTTAACAATATATTTTGTAAATAAGGTCTTGCATTTCTAATTTCTACATAAATTAAATTCTACATAGGTCAAGGAAACAATACATAAATGCATTTTCTTATTTACGTATTACTCATGTACCTTCTTGTATGATATCTGATATGTGATCATAGTCTGTAGAAATATGTGTCTACTCATATTCCAAATGGTCTGTTTCATTAACCCTATTGAAATTGGTGCCAACTGTCACTCGATCACATGTATCAACGGTATCTGTATCCTCATAATCATCCCATTCACTGATGTTATAGGAACTGCAAAAGCAAGCCTTCAATCTTGTCCAAATTTGTAGGACCGAGTTGTCTGAGCTTCTAATTGAATGAAACTATCGAGTTCCATGCTATGTTCACCCGATGTGTTTGTGATCGGTCCACATTTGTCACCTCCCAGAATATTGTTCACACTAAGTGTTTCCTTGTTGCTTGTTCTCCCATGACAGATGCACACCATTGGACTATATATGCAGCGTCTCGAAGGCAAGCACCTGTAAACTTCATCTCTTTCCTTCAAAGGGAAGTTTTAATGCATGCACCAACACCATCGTGCTCTCCTTTTCCATGACTAGTTTCAAAGTAGTTCCATACATGTGGCACCTTGTATTTTATGTGCAACAAACACAACCATTCAAGTACACAGGCATTCTTGAACTGTCCAGCACAACCATCTGACCAAATGAAATGACGATAAAATGGTATATCCATAGTTATCACGTGATCAAAGAATAATTTAAAGGGATGTTGCATGTAATGGATGTCATGGGTACAGTCATAACTTATGTAGAAGTGACTTTCTTTCAGTATCACACATTTCTATTCATTGCTATCTTGCCCATGTCGATACGTGATATGCACCATTATGTTCACCTACTCTGAGTGATAGTATTGACTTTGAATTTCATTTTGTGGTTGTAGGGTGTAATTTTCCACAAAGTCAACCACTAATAGTATTGTTCCGAGAGGGAAGATGTCCCATCATATTCTTAATTGCTCATATTGCCACCATTCCATATCGACATGTTGAATGTACTGTTGGATCTTTCCACGAAACTCTAGAATAAAATCACATACTCGCACCTGGTACATGAATATTAATATGTCAATAAAACACATAAAAAAATGTGTACATGAATATTAATTTGTCAATATTCAACAATTTACTTGTGAAGTCACCAATTTAATATTCCTTCTTTCTTTCCCATCATTTAGCTGATATGTCTCATACTGATAGTTCTGCTTCTCAACAATTGCATTCCCGAATGCTTGATCTTCACTTTCATGGATGAAATCAGACCATAATAATAGCCCACCAAAATTGTTGCAAGAACCGTCTACACATTGCTTTAAGTAATGTGTCTGCCCATCTTCCATTGGACACATTATGCTATGGATGAAATATCTAGATGACATTGGCGGTACTGTACTTGAGCATTCTTGCACATGGTTAGGATGCCAAAAATGATTTATATGTGCAAATGTATGGTAATATAGGTCAAACTCTATGTGGTATCTACAACGACAAGTGTTCTTGATGGTATTGATTCTAACATACCAAGGCCTGCATTTTTCAAAAGATCTTTGCCTGAGCCTTAGCTCTACGTGGGTAACTTTAAACATCTCGAACTGTTGAGTTTGTTTCATGTCAACATAGTGTTTCACATGAGGTTCAATGTTTCTAGAACCCCTACAATGTTTTAACACATCCTTCGTGTTAGAATAAGGCCTAGTGTTATCATGCCAAAACGTTTACACTAGGCCCTTCACTGCTTTGACTAACTTCATGTCTTTGCGGGGCAACCTACCGCTAAATGCCCATAATGTTTCCATTTGTCCCTCTACATCAAGGTTGTCTCTTCTTACTGAATATTTTTTAAGTCTCTTCGGATGTAAAGGCACAATTTGTGATGTGCATTTAAGTAAATGACATTGTCTTGTGGATCTACATACAATTGATTTGGCCAATACACGACGAGCCACATTACAGTTTTGTGAACGAGTTTTTTTACCGATCGATGTGAATGCAGAAACAAGAGATTTAACAATGTGATTACTTGATTTGATATTCTTCATTATTGTTATGCCTAAATTTCTTCTAACAGTTGCCATATTTCTAGATTTAAGTAAAGCTAAAAACAATTGGCATTTACCGGCTTCGGATTTGTTATCAAAATATTGTTTCATTATTTGAGAAGAATGACGAAGGATAGTGCGTTTAGCCACCTTACCTTCCATGGAAGTCAATCCATGCTCGTCCACTTGTATTTGCGTAGGAGTTCTCTTTCGTTTTGATGCAAAATTTGTTTCTGTTTGAAATGATCGAGTGACGTTTACATCCACTACAGGCTCACAACTTCGATTAGGAGATTGAACCATCGAACATGGTTGTTGCTGAGTCACATTTGCATCGAGAGTAACATAATTATTGAACTCTTCAAAATATTGTCTGTTTACTAATGCATCAATAATATCAACTTCCATATAACCAGCTTCATTTAATGTTGCATTATCTTCCTCAGTCTCTATGTCAGGTATCTGTTGAGGGGAATGGGAACTATTTTCTCATGTAATGAATGCCGACGTTTTCTTGAATCTTCCCTCTTTTTTTGTTTTTTATTTTTTGCTTCTTCCGGTGTAAGCACTTTCGTTGCTGAGTTTCGTCCTCTATTATGTACATTCCCCATTGAAATCCACCCAAACTTATACAAAACTATGGAATTATGTAAGTAATGATAAAAAATTGCATGTTGAATAGTTTCTGTGCGCGGGTTCAGACGAATTATGTCTTTTGATACTGTAAACCTAGCCCACAGGATGGTACCCAACATTTTGTATAAAACACATATCGCATATGTGATATAACGCACCTCGGATATATCGCATTTGCGATATTGATTTCCATCTTTTTAATGAACAGGCAGGTTTTTTACATGTTCTCCAAAACGCATATGCGATATATCGCATATGCGATTTAGTGCTCACTGAATATATGCAATTTACATTTATCTATGCTTATGAAGATTATGATGAACAAAGATGGTGATGATGAGGAGGATGATGACTATGATGATGATGATGAGGATGACGAGGATGAGGATGATGAGGATGAGGATTATGATTATGATGATGATGACGATGAGGATGGTGATGATGATGAGGATGAGGGTGTCGATGATTGTGAGGATGAGGGTGATGAACAATGATGATGAGGATGAGAATGATGGTGATGATGATGAGGATGAGGATGAGGGTGATGATGATGATGACCATGATGAGGATTAGGTTGATGATGATTATGAGGATGAGGGTGATGATGAACAATGATGGTGATGATGAGGAGGATGATGACTATGTTGATGAGGATGAGGATGAGGGTGATGATGAAGATGACGATGACGACGACGACGATGATGATGATGATGATGCGGATGATGGTGACAATGAAGATGATGATGAAAACTGATGGTGATGATGAGGAGGATAATGACTGTGCTGATGATGATGAGGATGAGGGTTATGATAATGATGATGACCATGATGATGAGGATGAGGATGAGGGTGA
This sequence comes from Pseudotsuga menziesii, assembly GCA_001517045.1. Taxonomy (NCBI): domain Eukaryota; kingdom Viridiplantae; phylum Streptophyta; class Pinopsida; order Pinales; family Pinaceae; genus Pseudotsuga; species Pseudotsuga menziesii. The sequence goes on along the minus strand of LPNX010730730.1, from coordinate 49,304 downwards.
TGATGATGATGATGATGATGAGGATGAGGATGAGGATTATGATGATGACGACGATGATGATGAGGATGGTGATGATGATGACGATGAGGGTGTTGATGAAGATGATGGTGATGGTGAGGATGAGGGTGATGAACAATGATGATGAGGATTAGGATGATGATGATGATGATGATGATTATGATGAGGATGAGGGTGATGATGATGATGAGGATGAGGGTGATGATGATGATGATGATGATGAGGATGAGGGTGATGATGATGATGAGGAGGAGGAGGAGGATGAGGATGAGGGTGATGATGATGATGATGAGGATGAGGGTGACGATGAAGATGATGATGAACAATGATTGTGATGATGAGGAGGATAATTACTATGATGAAGATGATGAGGATGAGGGTGATGATGATGATGAACAATGATGGTGATAAGGAGGAGGATAATGACTATCATGTTGATGATGAGGATGAGGGTGATAATGATGATGATGATGAGGAGGATGAGGATGAGGATGATTATGATGATGATGAGAATGAGGATGAGGGTGATGATGAGGAGAACGAGGATGAGGGTGATCATGATGATGAGGTTGACAATGATGATGATGAGGATGAGGATGAGGATGATGATGATGATGGTGATGATGACGATGACGATGAGGACCATGATGAAGCTGATGAGGATGAGGGTGATGATGATGATGATGATGGTGAGGACGAGAATGATGATGATGAGGAGGAGGATGACGATGAGGGTGATGATGATGATGATGATGATGATGATGATGACCATGATGATGCTTATTAGGATGAGGGTGATGATGATAATGATGATGAGGATGGGGATGATGATGATGATGAGGATGAAGGTGATGATGATGATGATGATGAGGATGAGGATGAGGGTGATGATGATGATGATGATGATGATGATGATGATGATGATGATGATTATGGTGATGGTGATGACCATGATGATGAGGATGAGGATGAGGGTGTTGGGGCGCGTACCCTAAGGATTACTAGTTTTGGTAACTTCGCGATTGTTGGTAAAGCGGATTTATGGGTCAAGATAGTCTTAGGGGTGTCAGGGTAAGTCAAAACCCCTTTTTGTAATAAACCCGTGGTTTAAATCCAGGGTTTAGGGTTTCTCTTGGGTGCCCATGGCTTAAGAACATGGTTTTGTGAAAATGCGCAGTATAAATAAGCGCTTATGTAAAGAAGATAGGTTAGCTTTTATGATGAAAGAAAGATTAAGGCGAAGCTAAGATTGGGTTTGTGGAAAAATGTTAAGTCCCAGCTATGTGCATGGATGACCTCTGCAGCTGTGTGCGCAGGGACCTGCTGCTGTGTGCGCGGCTTTTTGAGGACTGAAAGGATCTGTAGGTGAGTGCACAAATCAACTATGGTTTTGTAGCAAGTTGAATAGAACACGGTTTGAGAACGTAGCCCCTACACTGGGGGTGAACCATGTTATATCCGGTGTTGTGGTTTCTTGTGTTTTTTCTGTTTCTGTTTCTTTTATGCATTAATAACTGTATACATCTGATAAGTTAGATCGCTCCCTGTGAATTCCCTGTAGTGGGTTGAGCAAGTAACGAATGCTTACTTATTTGCGAAGTTGTATGCGAATGAATGGTAAAGCTTGTAAGCATTGATTAATAATGTTATTAAAAGGCTAAGGTACAGTAATCCCCCTCTTTGCTTGCAGAAACCTGATTCTGCGGCACCCCCATAGCGATTTCGGGTGAGAATGCAACCTGCGCGCAGGTTGTTGCCGAAAGGGCCAACTCTGTGGGTCTTTTGTTGGTGTGCATTAAAAGATTAAACCCGGGTCTGCCCTATTGCCCAACAAATTGGTTCCGTTGCCAGTTGAACTCAGTACCTGCTCAAGAGGGGTTTACCTTGTACCTCAGGGGCTATGTTCTGGAGGCCCTCTGTGAAGGAAATCAGTGATTGATTTGCTGAGACTTATCTGAAATTCGCGCAGCAAGAGAATACAAATCCGCGTCGAAGCGCAAGTGACTGTTTACAAAGGTATGTTTTTTTTCTGATACTCATGAAATTTACTTTAGTAGTTTCCACATAGAATTGCACCAGTGGTTGTCTAGGTTAACAGCGATGCGGACGACTTTTCAAAGCTCGACGAATTACTGTGTGGATCCTCGCAAGGTGGTAAGTTTTTAAATTCCTTAAGCTTGAAGATTAAAATACTATTGGCCGAAAAGGGTATATTGCTGTTTGAATCGGATTATTAGTTTCGTCATACTAACATATGTTTGCAAGTAACACTCCCTTCGACGAGCAAGGTGGGTTTCTGCGGAACGGAAAAAGGTATAAGAGAGATTTTGACCCCTCTTCCTCAGGTCAGGCTATTGCGTCCAACCCTGTAAACGCTGAAGCGTCAGATTCCGATGAAAACCCTTCGGTTCGAAACTCTACGGTCACCCCGCAACACCGCTCCGCTACCCTGGGAAGTCCATCACCGTCTAAGGGCCACCCAGGCCTGAGTACCCCAGCCACAGGCCAGTCTGCCCCCCACCCCCCCAGAAACTCCATCGCCCACCTCGTTGATGACATCAAACTTCCCATCTTTAAAGGCACGGGATTAGAGGACCCCGAACAATTCTGGTTTCTCTGCGAAGTAGTATGGAATGCAAAAAAAATTACCGATCCAGATGTACGAGCCGCGCAACTCATTACTTCCTTTCGGGACCGGGCTCTGACATGGTTCATGAAATTTTCCAACACTCAGAGCCCTACTTTGGGCGAGATCAAGGCGGCCTTACTCAAGGAATTTAAGAAGCCTAAATCAGAGTCGCAAAGCATCACTGAACTCAAGGAGATTCAACAGTGGCGTGGTGAATCAGTGTGCGACTTTGATCAGAGATTCAAAGTTCTACTGGACCAAGTCAGCTTTACCATTAGTCCTGCGCAGCACAAGGAATGGTTTATTGCAGCATTGTTACCACATATCAGAACTCCACTCATGCAACAGAAGGTTGCTGACCAGCAAGAGGCTCTAGAAATCGCAATGAAACTAGATACTGCCCCTGTTGGAGACGACTCTGGTATTGCTCAAATCCAAGCACAGCTAGCCGCGATGGCCTTAGAACTTCGTGAGATGAAAAAGGGAAAACCTGATCGTGAAGAGGCTTGGTGTATGCAATGTCGGACCGAAGGTCACGACAAGGAATGGTGCCCTCTGGTAAACAAGTACTTGCAGACCAGTGCGCCGAACCCCTTCCCACCACAAGTTCTCTATTGTGAACTCTGCAGACAGGTCAGCACCGACCTGAGAACTGTTACCTGCTACAAAGGTATGGGCAGGGGCCCAAGAACTCCTACTGTAACTTTTGCAAATCTGTCGGTCATAATGAGGATGAGTGCCGCACCTATGATGCTTACCGGGTGCACACTGAAGTCCCAAGCAACGATAGTTATGGTTACCAGGGGGGTGCTTCGAGACGAGGTACTTCTGGAAGCCGTGGTGGCATGGCTGGGCGAAGCCGAAGCCAAGTCGTGTGCTACAATTGTAACCAAGTTGGGCACTTGGCTCGCGACTGTCGGAACCCCACTATGACGTGTCGGTATTGTTGTGCCATAGATCATGTAATTGAGCAGTGTCCCCAGTTGATAGCCAAGATTCAGGCACAGCAAACTACCCCTACTCAGAACCTCCAGATGATTTCTGTGGAGCCCCGCCCTGCTGTGACCATCAATGTCGTTACGAGAAGTGGAGTTACAACACACATCCAAGATACGCCAAATCGACCTGCCGAAGCTCTAGTTCGTAAGGCCCTTGAGAAAATCCCTGCATTTGATATCATCAGAGAGAAAGAGACATTCATGGAGGCCAAGAAAGATTTTGCTGGGTCGCCACCCTGCGACGCGTCGCTAGATAAAGTAAGTATACTATCTCCCTTTTTGCAAAGTTGCCTCAAACTTTTAAGAAATCAAGCTGCTCTGAATGAGCTACACAACGTCATCGCTTCCTGCGAATCCCTGCAAAGCTATGGTTGGGACAAAACTGTGCATCGAGTCAGCAGGACTGGCAGGGAAATGTGATTGAATGCTCAGATAGGGGCATATGATATGACCGATGTTATTCTGGACTTAGGGTCCGATGTAAATGTTTTAACCAAACAAACCTGGGAACAAATGGGGAAACCTACCCTTTCCCGGTCCCCTATACAGTTGAGGCTAGCCAACCAGCAAAATATTGTACCTTTCGGAAGATTCCTGGATCTCCAAATAGATATTGACGGAGTCAGCACCTTCGCGGAATTCGAAGTAATTGAGATCATTGATGACAGCAACCCTTACCCGGCCCTGTTAGGAATTGAATGGGCAATGGAAAATTCCGCAGTGATCAACTTAAATAAGAGACATATGGTCTTCGAAGGGAAAGACTTCAGGGTCATCCTGCCCCTAGATCCTTCACAAGGGGAACAATACACCGAGCCACTACGCCATGAAGATCAAGCTGATGTAGAACCCATCTCTACTATCACGGTGCAGGAAGAAGGTTATGAGGAACCCCCAGCTGCAGGGTGGGAGTCCAGTAGCTCTTGTATGACAGACTCTGCAGATGAATTAGAAAGCTGGCAACACTGATTATCTGAGCACCATCGGGGCAGCAATGTCTGCCTTACCAAGTCCCTCAGATGGGTTGACTCACAACCCAGACCTATACCTATGTATGATGGTTCGACAGATCCTGAACCGTTTATTGCACAATTCTCAGATCAGATACCTGACCTACAGAAACGGGAGGCCCTAGAGTTAGCATTTAGAGCCACAGCAGTCAGATGGTGGACGAGCCATAAGAAACAGATCCCTACCTGGGAAACATGCCAGAAGCTCCTTCGCCTGAGGTTCTCAGACCAGTTGGAAAAGGCGCGAATTAAGTTTGATGGGAAAACGTGCCCCCCAGGACCATTTAAGCAAATTCTACGAGGCTTGGAGATATGTACCTCAGGATGAGTGGGTACATAGATTTTTGCACACGTTGGGCCCACTAGCGAAGAACTGGTACGCGGAGGCTAAACTTCGCCAAGAAACTGTAAGTTGGGACTGTCTGGTTCATAGCTTTATCAATACTTTCTCTACTAAGGATGTATGTCCAGCCCTCGATGCAGCTATCAGGATCATCCATACTAAGGTATTTAACGAACAAGAAGTGACAGAGAATCAGCCTGATTGGGCCGCACAAGAATCCCTCACCGTCGAATGTTATAACTTCACAGTCGACGAAGAGGAGGACCCACGCCGTCTTGATATCCCTGAGTCAGAAGGATACTACGACGTGCATGGACCGGCAGTTGACGTTCCGGAAGTGACGCAGCCCTTGAAGACGTGTACAGTTAACATTGGATCCGAGGCACAACCTAAGTTTGCTACCATTGGCGACTATTGGGATGATGAGATGGTAATCAAGGTAACTCAACTTCTCCACGAATACCAAGATCTTTTTCTGACAAAGTTCTCCAAAATGAAAGGTATCTTGGGAGATATTGGAGTAATGAAGATCCCCCTGAAGCCGGATGCGAAGCCTGTGAAGCAGCGCCCTTATAGATTGAATCCAAAATACAAGGAAAAGGTTAAGATCGAGTTGGATAAGATGCTTGCTGCAGGAATAATCGAACCTGTTGAAGAATCTGAGTGGGTCAGCCCTATGGTTGTCTAGGAGAAAAAGACTAAGAGTGAAATCTAAATCTGTGTTGATCTAAGGAAACTCAATGATTCCTGTCTGCACGACCCTTTTCCCACTCCCTTTACAGATGAAGTGCTCGACAATGTCGGAGGTCAATAATTCTACTCTTTTACCAATGGGTTTTCGGGCTACCATCAGATCCGAATTGCTCCAGAGGACCGACACAATACCACCTTTGCTACCGAAATGGGATCCTTCCAGTATACTGTCATGCCCTTCGGGTTGAAGAATGCACCTGCCATATTTTCTCGAGTAGTCATCTCCGCGTTCAAGGAATACATACATAAATTCTTAGAAGTTTACTTTGATGACTGGACTATTTTTGGGCTAGTAAAAGACCATATAACTAGTTTGAGGCTTATGTTGGACAAATGCAGACAGCACTAAATCTCCTTGAACTTAAAAAAATGCATTTTGTGTGCACCCTTCGGCATTCTACTTGGTCATGTGGTATGTAAGCAGGGATTGATGATGGACCCTGCGAAGATCGCTATTATTGTGAACCTGCCGCCTCCGAAGCCCGTCAAACAACTCCGCACAACGCTGGGTCACACTGGTTACTACAGGAAATTAATCCAAGGATATGCCAAGATTACCGCACCAATGGAAAGACAGCTAAAGAAGGATATTAAGTTCGAATGGACACCAAAATGCCAAGCAAGCCTCGACATTCTGAAGGAAAAAATGGTCACTACCCCTATCCTAGTATTTCCCAATTGGAACAAGGAGTTTCATGTGCATGTTGATGCATCCTCTATTGCTTTAGGTGCTGTCCTCGCTCAGCCAGGCGCAGGTAATATCGATCACCCTATCTCTTTTGCCAGCAGAAAGTTATCTACAGTAGAGAAAAATTATACTACGACAGAACGTGAAGGTCTTGCTATGGTATATGCATTACAAAAATTTCGTCATTATCTGTTAGGATCTCATTTTAAGATGTTTACTGACCACTTTGCTTTAAAGTACTTGGTTAACAAACCCGTGCTAGGTGGAAGAATATGCAGATGGTTAATCCTATTTCAAGAATATGATTTTGAGATCATTGTTAAGCCTGGAAAACTTAACCTAGGACCTGACCACTTGTCGAGGCTTGAGTCAGGCGAAGAACCTACCAATATGGATGAAGGCCTCCCAGATGCACAATTATTTGCTATACAGACAGTTGATGATTATTTCCAGGATATTGCTCAGTATTTGTCTACAGGTACCCCCCCTCCAGGGATGACCACACAGAAGAAGAAGCAGTTGGTGGTTCGAGCCGCGGACTTCACTTTAATAGCAAGACAGCTGTATAAAATGGGACCAGATGAGATTCTGCGCAGATGTGTTTTGGAACACGAAAAACCCCTAATATTGGCTGAAGCTCACTCTGGTGCAGTAGGAGGTCATTATGCAGGAAAAGCCACAGCGCAGAAGATTTTGACAGCCGGCTTATGGTGGCCCACACTTCACAAAGATGCAAGAGAATATTGCCACAGCTACGATATCTGTCAGAGGACAGGTAAACCATCTAGGAGGGATGAAATTCCCCTAGCGCCGCAAGTCACATTGCAGGAATTTGACAGATGGGCCATTGAATTTGTTGGTCCTATCAACCCCCCTACGAAAAAGTCAAGAGCTAGATACATCATTACAGCAACTGATTATCTTACCCGTTGGGCTGAAGCCCAACTGGTCAAAACCTGTAGCGCTGCTACCGCTGCGAAGTTCATATTCGACAACATCTTATCTAGATTTGGGTGTCTCAAAGTTCTTATGAGTGATCAAGGGTCACATTTCCTGAACAGGACCATTGAAGTATTGACTGAGGAATTTCAGGTGTATCATCAAAAGAGTACCGCATATCACCCACAAGCAAATGGGACTGTCGAAGATTTTAACAAAATCCTTGAGCATGCCTTGACAAAGGTTTGTAATGCTAACCGGAATGATTGGGACCTTCAAATTCCAGCAGTACTATGGGATTACCGAACTACTTGCAAAAATTTGATAGGCCATACACCCTTTCGACTAGTTTATGGGCAAGAAGCTGTCATGCCCATGGAATACATTGTTCCCAGCCTCCGGATATCTTCTTTCACCAAGATGGATGACCCAGCCATAATCACTGACAGACTGAAACAGATACTCGAACTCGAAGAGGATATATTTGTCACGGGCTTCCAACAACAGGTGCAGAAGGCTCGAGAAAAAGCATGGCATGACAGACACATCAAGAAGAAACATTTTCAGCAGGGTTATCTTGTGCTCCTTTATGACAGCAAATTCATGAAATTCCCTGGAAAGTTTAAAACACATTGGAAAGGACCGTTTGTAGTACAGAGAGTTACTGACGGGGGTGCAGTCCAGCTAGCTAAGTTAAATGGTGAGGTTTTTCCTTCTATGATAAATGGGAGCCGTTTAAAAAAGTACATGGACAGGCCAGGTACTCAGAATAGGAGGTAGCACCAAGCAAATACGTGAAAATGCTTGTAGCATTATGGCTTATCGTAGCCCGTTTTCTTTAACAGGATGCGAAGCTACGAGTTGGTCCTAGGTCGCAGGGACAGATTGTGTCAAAGTCGAAGGTTATCAAGGTGTGTCGCAGCCCAAAATGTGACGGATGGGACATACTGTAGTTGGTGGCGCTGGCACGAGAGCTGCTCTCATTACTGGTCATAATGAGATTTTGGGAAAATCCGGCACTATGTGGAAAAGATTTCTGGAACGTCGTCAGATTTGGCGACATCACTGCACCATGATGACAAATTCCGCCTCGGGATTTTATAAGGAGCCATCTCAATCTGTGTTTTCCATCTTAAGCACCTCTGTGAGATATTCAGCCCGAACCATGTCGAACGACTGTAGCGTTCAAAAGCTAGTGCGAGAAGTAAGGGACAGAGGTCTGCAGCACCGTCTGAGTACTCCGCCAAGTACAGCCTTATTTGGCTAAGTACATCGACAGGCAGGAGTTTGCTCTAAATTTGCAAAGACGGCCAGGAGTTTGCTCTAACATAGAGCAACCAAGGGCATGCGGCCTCGCAGACAGATTCTGGGGAATCCCGCCATGCAATAATTCGGCGTAGCAGAACTATGGCAGCTATATTTCTTCTGCAGTGCGACATGCAATCCCAGGGGACCCCAAAGTTGTGGATGGTCAGGCATCGGAAATTGGAGTAAAGGATGGTGTTGCAGGTGGACACGACGGCTTTCATCAGCAAAACTTCTGCAAAGGACAGAAGTACGCAGCCAACAAGCAGCATGGAGAGCTTCCACAAGCAGTACACTATGCTTCATCAGCGGAATTCTGCCACCAGTAAAACTGAAGAGTGTCCCGGGACGAGCCACTAGTGAGTCTTAGGGGCCTGTTGGGGTGCGTACCCTAAGGATTACTAGTTTTGGTAACTTCGCGGCTATTGGTAAAGCGGAGTTATGGGTCAAGATAGTCTTAGGGGTGTTAGGGTAAGTCAAAACCCCTTTTTGTAATAAACTCGTGGTTTAAATCCAGGGTTTAGGGTTTCTCTTGGGTGCCCATGGTTTAAGAACATGGTTTTGTGAAAATGCGCAGTATAAATAAGCGCTTATGTAAAGAAGATAGGTTAGGTTTTATGATGAAAGAAATATTAAGGCGAAGCTAAGATTGGGTTTGTGGAAAAAGGTTAAGTCCCAGCTGTGTACGTGGACGACCTCTGCAGCTGTGTGCGCAGGGGCCTGCTGCTGTGTGCGTGGCTTTTTGAGGACTGAAAGGATTTGCAGCTGAGTGCGCAGATCAACTGTGGTTTTGTAGCAAGTTGAATAGAACACAGTTTGTGGACGTAGCCCCTACACTGGGGGTGAACCACGTTATATCCGGTGTTGTGGTTTCTTGTGTTGTTTCTATTTCTGTTTCTTTTATGCATTAATAACTGTATACATCTGATAAGTTAGATCACTGCTAACATCTAGCTTCGCTGTGAATTCCCTATAGTGGGTTGAGCAAGTCACGAATGTTTACTTATTTGCGAAGTTGTATGTGAATGAATGGTAAAGCTTGTAATCATTGATTAATAAGGTTATTAAAAGGCTAAGGTACAGTAATCCCCCTCTCTGCTTGCAGAAACCTGATTCTGCGGCACCCCCATAGTGGTTTCGGGTGAGACTGCAACATGCGCGCAGGTTGTTGCCGAAAGGGCCAACTCTGTGGGTCTTTTGTTGGTGCGCATTAAAAGATTAAACCCGGGTCTGCCCTATTGCCCAACAGAGGGTGATGCTGATCATGGTGAGAATGAGGGTGACGATGAAGATGATGATGAACAATGATGGTGATGATGAGGAGGATGAGGACTATGATGATGTTGATGAGGGTGAGGGTGATGATGATTATGATGAGGATGTGGATGAGGATGATGATGATGATGAGGATGAGGGTGATGATGATGATGAGAAGGATGAGGGTGATGATGATGATGAGGTTGACATTGATGATGATGAGGATGAGGATGAGGATGATGATGGTGATGATGATGATGAGGAGGAGGAGGAGGAGGAGGATGAGGATGAGGATGATGATGATGAGGATGAGGATGAGGAGGAGGGTGATGATGATTGTGATGATGATGATGACCATGATGATGCTGCTAATGATGATGAGGATGAGGATGATGACGATGATGAGGATGAGGGTGATGATGATAATGAGGAGGAGGAGGATGAGGGTGATGATGATGATGATGATGATGACCATGATGATGAGGGTGACGATGAAGATGATGATGAACAATGATGGTGATGATGAGGAGGATGATGACTATGATGATGATGATGAGGATGAGGGTGATGATGATGATGATGATTATGATGAGGATGAGGATGATGATGATGATGAAGATGATGATGATGACCATGATGATGATGATGAGGATGAGGGTGGTGATGATGATGAAGAGGATGAGGGTGATGATGATGATGATGATGATGATGACCATGGTGATAATGATGAGGATGAGGGTGATGAGGAGGAGGAGGAGGATGAGGGTGATGATGATGATGAGGTTGATGATGATGATGAGGAGGATGAGGATGAGCAGGATGATGATGATGATGATGATGACCATGATGAAGCTGATCAAGATGATGGTGATGATGAGGAGGAGGAGGATGATGATGATGATGATTATGACGATGAGGATGAGGGTGATGATGATGATGATGATGACGATGATGATGACCATGATGATGCTGATGAGGATGAGGGTAATGATGATGATGAGGATGACGATGACCATGATGATGAGGATGAGGGTGATGATGATGATGATGATGATGATGATGAGGATGAGGATGAGGGTGATGATGATGAGGATGAGGATGAGGGTGACAATGAAGATGATGATGAAGAATGATAGTGATGATGAGGAGGATGATGACTATGATGATGATGATGAGGATGAGGGTGATGATGATGATGATTATGATGAGAATGAGGATGATGATGATGATGATGATGATGATGATGATGATGATGACCATGATGATGGTGATGATGAGGATGAGGGTGATGATGATGATCATGAGGATGAGTGTGACGATGATGATGAGGATGATGATGATGATGATGAGGGTGAGGATGAGGATGATGATGATTATGATGATGATGATGATGATGACCATGATGATGATGATAAGGATGAGGGTGATGATGATGACGGGGAGGATGAGGGTGATGATGAGGAGGATGTTGACGATGATGATGAGGAGGATGAGGATGAGGATGATGATGGTGATGATGATGATGATGATGATGATGACCATGATGAAGTTGATGAGGATGAGGGTTATGATGATGAAGATGAGGATGAGGATGAGGATGATAATGATGATGATGAGGATGACGATGAGGGTGATGATGATGATGATGATGATGACCATGATGATGTTGATAAGGATGAGGGTGATTATGATGATGAGGATAAGGATGAGAATGATGATGATGATGATGACCATGATAATGCTGATGAGGATGAGGGTGATGGTGATTATCATGATGAGGATGAGGGTGATGATGATGATGAGGACGAGGGTGACGATAAATATGATGACGAAAAATGATGGTGGTGATGAGGAGGATGATGACTATGATGATGATAATGAGGATGAGGGAGATGATGATGATGATGACGATGAGGATGATGATGATGATGATGATGATGACGATGAGGGTGATGATGAGGATGAGAGTGATGATGATGAACAATGATGTTGATGATGAGGAGGATGATGACTATGATGATGATGAGGAGGATGAGGGTGATGATGATGATTATTATGATGAGCATGAGGATGATGATGATGATGATGATGACCATGGTGATGATGATGAGGATGAGGGTGATGATGTTGAGGAGGAGAATGAGGGTGATGATGATGATGATGATGAGGATGAGGGTGATGATAATGATGATGATGATGATGATGAGGATGATGATGATGAGGGTGAGGGTGAGGGTGATGATGAATATGATGAGGATGAGGGTGATGATGATGATGAGGATGAGGGCGACAATGAGGATGATGATGAACAGTGATGGTGTTGATTAGGAGGATGATGACTATGATGATGGTGATGAGGATGAGGGTGATGATGATGAGGATGAGGATGATGATGATGATTATTATGATGAGGATGATGATGACCATGATGATGATGAGGAGGAGGAGGATGAGGGCGATGACAATGAGGATGATGATGAGGATGGTGATGAGGATGAGGGTGAGGGTGACGATGAAGATGATGATTGACAATGATGGTGATGATGAGGAGGATGATGACTATCATGATGATGATGAGGATGAGGGTGACGATGATGACCATGATGACGATGATGAGGATGAGGGTGATGATGATGATGATGAGGAGGAGTATGAGGATGATGATGATGATGATGATGATGATGATGATGACGACGATGATGATGAGGATGGTGATGATGATGATGATGATGATGAGGATGATGATGACGATGGTGATGAGGATGATGATTATGATGATGATGATGATGACAATGACGATGAACAATGATGATGATGATGACAAGGATGAGGATGGTGACTATGATGATGAGGATGAGGATGAGGGTGATTATGATGATGATTATGATGAGGAGGAGGGCGGTGATGATGATGCGGATGAGGGTGATGAATAATGATGTGTTAGGACAAATCCAAATTAGTGAAGACAAAACACATATGCGTGATATTTTTATCATCTTGCATATGTGATATGAATAAGCTATAACGCATATGCATTATTTTAAAATTAAAATAATTGGAGGGAATAAGGTTTGGCATTAGGTTTGGAAATAGGTTTGGAATACCGAACCTATTGGGTAGGACAAATAAACCAGGGCTATTGCTTGTCTTTTAGAAATCTATCAATATGCTCAATTTAGATGGCATGTTTTGCTATGACATACACAATATTTTTTTATGAAAAGCTAGGATATTGTAGAGTACGATCTTGCAATTCTAAATATGTAATTTTTTCCTTCAAAACTATGTTTTATTTATTTATAATTAATTTTCTAAATGGCACACGTTACTTTTCGAAAATACATACATCGATTGTTTGTTATATAAATTTTAGTTTCCATCGCCATTTCCTAATAAAACTATATGGTGCACTAGATGGGATCAATCTCTACGATCTTATATTTAGAAATCAAGGATTTCATTAATTTTTGCCCCTAAAGTGTTGCACCCGCACATAAGGTTTTAATTTCAAGCTTTTGTGACTTCAATAATTAATAATAATAAAAATAATTCATGAAAAATTATGAATAAATAGTGTTCCACTAGGCCCATATGTCCTTTATATGTCTGCAAGATTTTATCCCAAATTGACATCATTTACCTCATATATTGTTGCACCTGCACAAACATATATGTTAAGATGTGCTGAAAATTTGAAAACCTACTTTCACAGAAACTAATTTTACAATCATTTACACACATTTTCTCTGCATAAATGCTATATATTATGAAATGTGATTCAATTTCCTATCTTTTCTCTTTTTACTTCATCTTCAAATAAGTTAGGTAAGTACCTGTAATTGTCACCTAAAGTCATAGTTTTCCATTTATTCCAGTATTATGTGGCATCTAAAGTGTATTTAAAGGACTCCATGATTGTGCATCAACCCACAAATCAATTAACTCTTTTCAACGTGTTCTCTTCCTAGTGATTAAATCCAGTTTAAGATGAGATTCCTAAGAACACCAATTATAGCAAGCATTTATCCTCTCCATTGTCAGACACCTAATTTTTTTGTTTTATAGTTTTGGATAAATTTACTCACAAAATCCTATTCCAAGACTCTAGACGTAAGCTTGTTGGTGCACCCTATAAAATACAATAGTTCTAATTAACAAAGCCGAATGCAACTTTGTTTTCCAAATGAAAAGATGGTATGGCACTAATGAAATGCCCAATAAATGCAAATTTGATCCTTCCATATTGAAATCCTAAACACTAATAACATCCCAAGAAAATCAATGTAAGTACTTACTTTCATTCACATGCAAAATGCAAGTGAATATGAAACAATGCAAGTGAATATCCAAAAATGCAATGATTTTTTTTTTGAAATAAATGAGTGAAAATGCAACAAGAACCATTAAAATCTCAATCTTTGTAGCAAGAAACAAACACAAGCCAAGCAAGACACTGAGACTTAAGGACTAGTGCACTAATAACAAAAAAAGGAGAAATTTACAAGACCAAATTTCTAAAAAACTAATAAAAACGATTTTCTAGTCACAATACAAGAATTCAACAGACAACATAGAGACCCTAGAATATTCAACAATACTCATAACCTACCCAGTAATCACTCCAACCAAGATATCAAGCAAAAATTCGAGTGTGCATGATTGTTTGCAGAACAGCAACATATGTACGTAGGTCAAACACAAATATATTGCATGTGTACGTGGGTCAAACACACTTATATTGCATGTGTATTTGGATCAAACATACATATCCTGAATGTACACGACTATTAACATTGGGACCCATGTATATCAAGAAAAAGGGGGGAAAAGTAAGTTCAAATCCAAATCACTCTAAGGAACTATCAATCCATGAGCATAATACAAAATGCGACATAGAAACACACTGAAACATAGAGTCATTCGAGAAAAAATAATTCCCTTTGCTACCATGATTGCACAATGATCAATTAGCTACGAAATGAATTTGTTTATCACACTTTCCTTTATGAATCTTAGGAGAACAGATTTTATCAACCAATTTGGGGTTTCGATAATAATAACAAATAGTAACAAACAATAAAAATAGGTGTAGTTTATTATGTCCATGACATACAGTAATAAGTTGGGTGGATTAATTAGATGTTTGAGCTCAAATTATATCTTTTTATATAGTTTAAGCATAACAATTTCATTTTTTTTATTTAAAAATTTTGAAAATTATTATTTATCATGAATGCGATTGGTTTGAAGAGAATGAATAGTCCTCTTTTTCTAGTTCCCAAGATGTGGCAGCCAGCTCTAAGAGGGTGACATAGTGATTGGTGTTGGTGTAAGGCCCAAATATAAGAGGGTGGCCATTCTAATGGAGCCATAGTAGGTGGTATTTCTATAAATGTAAATAGACCTTGTTACCAACCATAAACTTACTAGGAACCCAATTCTAGTAATGTCATTACTTATAATTGGAATTAGCTTTCTACTAGATATCAACAAATAGATTAACCACCTATTGAGGCCTAGAAATTCGCAGGCAACAATAGCAAGGGATTCTCCCCAGTCAACGTTCCCAACTAGCCCATGATTGTTTGGTGTAGGGAATCCGTCCGTTTTGTGGTCCGGCTACCGTAGGTCAAGTAACAAAAAAAAACAAAGGTTTTACCTGTTGTGGCCCTGTCCACCTTGTATATTTTTGTATTTTGACTTAAGATATGATATGCATGTGCCTATTTAACAATGCAGGGTGATAAAGAATGAAAGGAGTAGTCACAACGTGATGCGCAGGTTCATACCTCTCGTCTTAAACCTCCAAGCATCAAAATCACATAAACTACGAGGAAATAAATACTAACTAAGCTATCTCTAGAGAGCTGGACATTAATTTATGAGTAATGCACCCCTGTCCATGTGTTATGGAAAATCACAGATAGCTGATCTTATGACCAAACATATAAACATGAATGAAAGTATACATGATAAGATAGCTCATCAACAGTTAAAAATCCCATTACTCATAGTGGAAGACATAAAAAAGTATACTAAAGAACATAGGTTCAGGAAGTTAGAACGCTCTTACAGCTAATGAAACACAGTTGAAAATGAAATATTCCCATTCAACATCGCTCATTTAATAACATTGATACATTCCACATAGCACTTTCTCCAACAGGCAAAATTTGCAATTTCTGGTTGTAAAGCAAAATAGTTCCTCTTACAAGCAAATAGTTACAAGTCTTTCCAGGGAAAAATGCCCCTGTAAGTTCTAACTCTCAAATATTTAAACTATGACCATAGCCCCCTTGGGCTGCCCCACCCCGACGTGTTATCTTTCGGTTCCTCGAACATTTCATATCCCTCTTTTTATCTTTTTTGCGCATGCTCATGATTTGCTGAGTAACTGACGGACCCTTCAGATCTACGCCTTTGTTGCTTTCAATTTTGTCTTCTACTTTGCCCGCGCCCCTTGAGATCCTGCCGGTTATGGTTTGATCTTCACCAAAACAGCCCAGCTATGTCTTCGCGTCGTGGTTTCCTGTACAGTCCCTTGAATCCACCTGCAGTCAATCAATTTGCATCATTCACTGGGATTGCATTTTTAAAACAAAACGTCAAATTATACCAACTAAAATGGCTAATCCACAATAAATGGCTAGGTGCACCACTATTATGAGAATTTTAACAAATTCCTACACCACTACCTCGTCTACCTACGGGCTCGAAAGAAATCACCAATGACGGGAAACAAAGAACTCATCGATGGCTTAGTATGCTATCATTGGCAGGGTAGTCTTATTCACAGCCGCATAAGCGGGTTTTAACAGGAAATGGGTACTGCGAAACACTTAAGCACATCGGAGTCAAAAGAGTTAAGACCTAAGCTATGGGCAGGAAAAATTTCAATTGGACATCAGAAGGGCATTAACATTGGAATCCAAATTCTTTGCATAGCCGCAACGACAGAAGATAAAAGACTACGGACGTGTGACTAAAAGGCTGACACGCATCGGCAGTCGGAGCGCTTTACACTTCAGGAGCCGCAACGACGGAAGGCGACCAAACAATAGCCTCTGATCAAACATAACTTGATGCCTGCTCAATAAAATATTAAGTGTTCAGACACATTTAAATTTAGTGACAGTCAACAGCCTGTTCTATTGCCGAAATAGCGGCCTTTCAAAGAACAATTGATCTGATCGACTAGAAAAACCAAACTCAAAATATACGAACCACAAAAATTTTAAAAACACAAGCCACTTTTGAAAATAGGACGAGAGTTAACCTTCAACAAATCATTCAAAATTAAAGCATGACCAGAAATTCACGGATCCAATTGATTCAACGCAGCATTAAAATCATAAAAGGAGGGTCCAAAATTTAAATTTTTTTGGGGGAGAACAGTTGCAGCTGCAACAATTGGCGATTACCTAGTGAACCTAGATATCTGGAAGATTATTCCTTGAGTGACAGATTGTTTAATAACACATGAACCTATTGAATTCTTCCAACTATCTAGATTTCTCAAATGGCAAAAGTGTACACCTTCAAACATTGATGAAGGTCCAATTTGGAAGAGTGGAAACCAAGATTTTCAAGTCCAGATAACTCTGTTGAGGCCGAAAGATGAGTTTCATTGTTATCTGTGCCTTCAGGTAGCTTCCAGCTTGGGCACCACAGGATCATAGCATGTGGTAAATAGAAATATTCATTTGTTCCTCATTCCCATGCCACTTTAGCACTTTTGTGCTTTTGGACTTTTGTCCTTTTCATATGAGTCCTCCTGCATGCCTTTCTTTATGAATTTTAATTCAGGCTCCTCTATCCCAAGTGTCCTTTTGTGTGAGAGGTGTATTTCACATTTCAGCTCATGGACGGAGAGGAACTTTCGATGATTTAGTACTTATGGTTCAGTATTTGTTTTGATATATAATTCTTTCATAGGAGTTTTTTGACTCTTATCTGCCTTTTGGTGTTCATTTCTTGGCATGGGATCATTTGTATTTAATATACTATTTACCTTGCTCCTTTCCATGGGCCCTTTGCTGTCACCCCCTAAGACATTTTAAATGTGACGTGGATGCAGCCTCAAAATAGTATTACAGACCCTCTGATTCTGGTTTATTTCACAGGGGTTAAGCAGGACTTCAATGCGTGCATAGCTATTTGAGAAACTGTTGAACCGCGCTTCAGATAAAGATATAGCTTAATTTTACAAATCTGAAGCGCGGTCTAAAATATAATTTACCTTAAAAATAATTTACTTAAAAAAATTGAAAATCTAAAATATTTATAATATAGCTTAAAAATAAAAATAAAAATAAAACACTTTCAAATTTTATTATCAATTAATGTCCATAAATTTAAAGTAGTTACCCTAACCAACACACCCATTGAATTATGTAAGGGACATAGATTTTTCATTATTAATTAAATTGAAGCGAGCATGATGGAGTTTGTTCCATAATAGTTTTGACTTGGTGGGCAGGTCTTGGTCTCCGTAGAGAAAGAAAAGCAGCATTTGTTTTAATATAATATAAAAATTGAAGTGGAAGTGGGCGGACATCAGCTATTAGTTGAAGTGCAGGAAATTATCAAAGAGTTGGGTGAAGTTGACGAACGAGAATGTGGACGCATTTCTGCGATATAGAATAGGACTAATGAATTTATTTTGCAATGGAGGTAGTTTTATCGTCGAATGCCTGCAAATAATCAAATTAGAGTTGAGTTATAATGGAGGTTAGCAGAACTTGCCGAACAAGCTGGATGTTTCTTACGGCAGTTCCCATACTACATAACGCTTTTAGATGAAATTGAATCTGATGATCAGTTAATGCCTGTCTCTGACGAGAGGATAATGTGATTTATTGGCTACCAGATTAGAAATTCTGAATCAGAATTAGAATCAGAAATGGAAACAGATTCAGAATCATCACGATGATGGGAAGAGGAAATAGAATGGGAATCGGAATCGGAATCAGAAATAGAATTTCTGATCAGCTACCAGATCAGAAATTCTGAATCAGAATCTGATTCTGATTCTAAATCGGAAATGGAAATAGATTCGGAATCATCATGATGGTGGGAAGAGGAAATAGAATGGGAACAGAAATCGGAATCTGAAACTGATGATTGGCCATTAATGGGTGAGATCATACTACCTATTTCGATTTCAGGCGACCATATCAGTGATAACAATAGAATTAATTCAACCTGTCTAATTTGCAAAGACGATTTTGAATTGGGAGAGGAGGCGGGTCAACTCCATTGTGGTCACATATTCCACCCACATTGTGTTTCACGCTGGTTGAGAAGGAAAAATACTTGTCCTGTTTGTCATCGAGCATTTTAGTGCTTTTACCATTCTATTATTACAATAAGAGTACTAGATTATTATTATTAGGAGAATTAGATAATTCCTTATATGATTTATCAAATCTGTGTTATTTTTAGTCTTATTTAGATAATTTAATATCAATAGAAATTTTTTCATATTAACATTAATGTTAATAATATATTAATGACAAATTTGTAATTTAGTTAAGCAATTTAGTGCTATTACGATTATATTATTTAAAAATATAGTACAATAAGACTAGTGGATAATTATTAGGAGAATTAGATAATTCCTTATATGATTTATCAAATCTAAATTATTTTTCTTCTTCTTTAGATAATTTAATATCAATATAAAATTTGTCATATTAACATTAATGTTAATAATATATTAATGACAAATTTGTAATCTAGTTAAGCAATTTTAATGAATTGCCACTTAGTAGATTGGCATGTGTTTATATTGTTAAGTGTTAATTTCTATTTGAATAGTGTAGAGTAATTGGTTTGTATGGTGGTTGCATTTTAGTTAAGAATTCTAAATGAATTGTCTCTTAAGCACACTATCGTTCCTTTAGACGGTTAAGTTGGTTACGAGTGGACAAGGTTACTGTGGGTAACAATGATTAATGCAAGTTGCAAGATTTTGTTAGGGTTGGAGTATAGTAACAATATCATTTTTTTCAATGGATTATTAGGTTTCGAGATATTGCATTCAACCTTGTATACAAATGTTGTATTTCATGTTTTATTTAACATTTTTCTATTGTCAGGTGGAATAACTCCCGAATTCTTATTATTTCTCCATAGAATGCCTTTATTTATACATCTACGATGACTCTTGGGATCACACATCCGAGATTCTCTTCATATTCCTAATATTTACAATAACGTATAATCCCGATGGATTATATTCCAACAATCCCCCCCTTAATCCGAAGGGGTGTTAGTAAGTCCGAGCATGTTTCTGAATATTTCAAACTTTTCTCGTCCAAGCGCTTTGGTGAAGATGTCTGCGACTTGATCATTTGTGGAACAATGTCGAAGATGGACTATCTTGGCCTCTACATGATGTCAAATCAAATGATACTTTTTGCTGATGTGTTTGGTTCAATCATGGAATATAGGATTCTTAGCCAGCTTGATTACAGAAGTATTGTTGATCAATAATGGAGTGGAGTTCTCTTGGTTTTCTTGTAAATCTTCAAGTATCTTCCTGAGCCATACTATTTCTTTCATTGCTTCAGCTGTAGCCACATATTCTGCTTCTGTTGTTGAATCTGTCGGAACTAACTATTTGCATGATCTCCATGAGACAGCTGCTGATCCAAGACTCATAGTGTATGCAGAAGTTGATACTCCTGTCTCCTTATCGCCATCAAAATCTGAGTTTGTGTACCCAATAAGTTTGAAGTCATCCACCTTAGAGTACTTGAGTCCAACGTCTTGAGTCCCCTTAAAGTATCTTAGAACTCTTTTTGCAACTGACCAGTGTGCTTCACAAGGTTTATGCATGAACCTTGAAAGTATGCCAGCAAGATAAGAAATATCTGGTCTAGTTGTTGTAAGGTAGATAAGTCTTCCTACAAGTTTTCAATACTTGGTCGCATCCTCAAATTCTTTTCCTTCGCTTGATGTGAGCTTCATTTTCTGTTCCATTGGAGTAGATATAGGGTTGCATTCTGTCATGCAAAATTTGTCTAGTAGTTCTCCAACATATTTTTTCTGAGATAGGAATATGTACTTAGGATGTTGAGTGACTTCAATTCCTATGTAATAGTGGAGATGTCCCATATCTGTCATTTCAAAGATCTTTTTCAAATCTTTCTTTATGGATGCTATATAGCTCTCATTGTTCCCTGTCATCAAAAGATCATCTACGTACACCACAAGATACACAACAGATCTTCCAACTTTCTTTATAAATAGTGTTGCATCATCAAGATCAAAATGTTTGAAATTTAACTTCAAAATATGCTCGGTTAATTTTTCATACCATGTGCGAGGCGCTTGTTTTAGGCCATACAAGGATTTAACAAGATTGCATACCTTTTGTTCTTTTCCTTTCACAACAAAGCCTTCTGGCTAAGACATGAAGACATTCTCTTTCAAGTCTCCATTCAAGAAAGCAGTCTTCACATCCATCTGATGAACTTTCCACCCATTTTGAGTAGCTAAAGAGAGTTAGCCCATTTTGTTGTAGGAGAAAACATTTCTTCATAGTCAATTCCTTCCTTCTATGCATAGCCTTTTACAACAAGCCTCGCTTTGTGCTTGTCAAGTGAGCCATCTGATCTGTATTTGTTCTTGTACACCCACTTGCAGCCAATTGGTTTGGTTCCAACTGAAGGGTCAACCAGCTTCCAAGTTCCATTCTTCATGAATGCATCATACTCATTTTGCATAGCTTCTTTCCACTCAACTCGAGTAGAAGCTTCTTCAAAGGAAGTTGGTTTAAAGTTAGTAGGTAAATTAAATTCACAATCAAATGATACATCCATGTCTTCACCTGAATTATCTACTTCTCCTCCATCTTCATGTCTTTTTGAACTTCTCGTTCCTGTCTTTCCAACTTCATCTAGATGGACAATTTCAAGTGTCTTTGTGGCCCATTTAAGAATCTTCCATGATGGTCCTGGTTGATCAGCTGGTGGTGCTTCATTTCCTTGAAGGTTGAGTCTTCCAATTCTCTCAATCACATCATCCAGTTGAGTCTCTTGTTTAGGTGAAGTAGCAGGAACTTTTTCATGCGGGGGAGTTGGTGCTTCTTATGGAAATTCCAAAGGTTGATCCAGAATAGGAATCCCCCCTTCAAGGTTTGGAATTTCATATTTATTTTCAGAATATTTCTTTAGATGAGGATATTTTTCCAAACGATCAAGTTGTCTCTCAACGGACTGGTCATTTTTATTAGTCTCAAGAAAAATGACATCTCTAGAAATAACAAACTTCTTGTTTACCTCATCATACAGACGGTATGCCTTGGAGTTTTCTTCGTACCCTAGGAAAATGCATTTTCTACTTA
>LPNX010730730.1:0-26764 GCA_001517045.1 Pseudotsuga menziesii | reverse complement strand
CCATTGGCAGAAGGAGTTGGCATTGGGCCACATAAATCAGAATGCACTAATTCTAATTTTCTACTTGCTCTGAAATTAGATTCATGGAATGGCAGCTTACCGTGTTTCCCTAATATACATGCATCACATTTTCTCTTCCCTTTGGGAATGGCGGGAAAACCAAATACACCATTCTTTCCCAACAAATGAAGACTGTTATAATTCAGATGACCAAATCCTGCATGCCAAAATAAACTTGATGACAAATTACCTTATCCATGCTGAGAGAGGTAGGCATAGTTCTGAACCTTTGCAGATGAACCATTTAGCTTCAGCAGCTTCCCATCTTCGTATCCAGTCATGATGACTTGGTTGTCAGAGGAATTTCTTATTTCTACGATTCCATCAAACATGTGGATGGAATGGCCTTGCCGTCGAATCTGCACCAAGGATAGTAGGCTTCTCTGCAACTCTGGAAGATACAGAACATTCTTCAACAAGAAATCAGGGAATCTAGGAATCTTCAGCCAAATGGTGCCCATTCCCTTTGGTTTAAGACTTGACTTATCTGCAAAGTAAACTATGCCATTTATTGTTTCATTAAGTTCTTCAAAACAATCTTTTCTAAAATTCATGTGTGATGTTGCACCAGCATCAAGTAGCCAACAATCTGTGTAAGATGAAAGTGAATTCATTTCATTAATACCAAGATTACAATGTGCAACAATACGATGAGTAGAATCTGAAGATTTACTAGCATCTTGGTTCTTATTGTCATCTTTCTTATGGTTATGTCTGTCTTTGATGGGGTCCCACGAAGCCCAACACTGATCTTCTATGTGTCCAATCTTTCCACAATGCTTACACTTCAAATATGATCTTTTGCTGGAGTTGTTTCTGCCTCCTCTACCTATGAAGTTTCTTCTTCCTCTACCTCTCTCGCTGCTCTCTCCTTTGGGATGATCATTGGATTGGTCTTTGGTGTGTTTCTTTGATTTTTGAGCAAATCAAAGTGATTCTCCAGAATGCTCGATTGTCTTCTTACCAAAAGATTTCTCTCTGTCGGCTGTCTTCTCGACCAGGGTGTCAAATGTCAGTGATTTGAACTTGTCACTTGCTTGCAATGACTCAAGATAGTTGGAGTGAGAAGGATACAAATATTTTACAAATGCTGCAAGGGGAATATATGGTTTCATACCAGTGGCTTGAATCTTATGCATGATAGATTTGCTTTCAGAGGCAAGTAACATGGGATCATTGTCTTTTACTTCTAAACTGAATAGTTTTAGCATTAGTTGAATAACTTCCATTTGAGAGTGTGAATCATACAAATCTTTTAACGTTTTTAGTGCTTCAAAACATGACTTTGCAAGCAATATGTGCTGGCTCACCTCTTCACTGACTATCGCAGTGATTACCGCTAAAGCTTTCTTGTATTTTGTTTTCCAAATGGCCTTCTCTTTCTCAGATTCTAGAGGTCCTGGGTTTCTAGTTATGGGCCCTCCAGCTTCTGTCTCTATTTTGGTGCCTTCGCAAATACCGTCCCAAAGGTCATTGTAGATGAAGGTAGATTTGATCTTCCTCCACCATTCTGGATAAGTGTCTTTGCCAGTGAGAGTGGCACCAACTATCGATGCTATAGATTGCATCTTCTGTGATGAATCTTGCAACTAAAATAATAGGAGAAAAAGAAGAAAGAGTAAAGGTGTAGATCTAAGTCTCTGCCACCTTCCTCAAGCTTTACAACAATGTCAATGTCTCTGCTATTGTCATACAAAATTTGAAATACAAACTTAATCCTCTCAAGCCTACAATACCAAATTAATATGCTTTCAATGGCTTTCAAACTAGTAGAAAACAATCTCTCACTAACGCAAAGGAGCAGGTCAGAGGTCAAAGAAAAGCATGCTTTCTTCAAGAGATTAGAACGCATCCTTTTTATCTATGTGGGAGGAGGTCGAAACTCAACTCTTAGCTCCAACAATTCAATCTTCAACGCAATCAGTACCAACAATGTGGATGTCACAGCTTATGAGGTCGTAGCAATCTTCTCACATAGTATGTGATCACAGCTTCAGGCCTATGAGTGGACTCAAAATGCAGGTTCGGGAACGAGCAGCTTCAGTCGCAACATTTCAGGAATTAGACGCTCTCCACGCAGCTGAATGAGGGCATGAATATTCACCTCATTCTCTTAGTCTTCACAAATTGCTCTCATTTAGATCTATATGGAACACCAAGTCCACAGCTTTCAGCGTTGATATTGAATTCAACCAAGAGAGGTCACTCACACATGGAATTCACAGCTCTCAAAATAAATCTCAGTTATCAAATGCAATCTTAGCTCTATATTCATTATCTTGGCAGCATATACAATCATTCAGTTCACATAACTCAAGAAATAAAGATCCTCAACTTGAAACCAACCAAATAGTAGGGTTCATGGACTATGATAGGCGTGTGGATACACGGGTAGAAGAGTGGATTATCTGTTGTGAAATGGAATAATGAAAGCAATGCTTATTCCAACCTCGGTTTGTTGGGGAGAAAATCTAGAGAGAAAACACAAACGCTAAAGATTGCAAAGGATTGATAGGAGATGGAGTCAAAGCACTCTTGGAGTGCTATTAGTTCTAGAAAGAAGCTCGCATCAATTAAAAAAAAAACAGAGAGAAGGAACACTTAATACCTAAAATGTTCCATAACGAGTCTATATTCTGCAAGAGAATAACACATATAGCAAGTAGGCTCGCAGGATGAACAGACGGAGGGTAGGCTGGCGACTGGTAGGTAGGTGTGCAGCAGAATATCCTGAAAGTGTGTAGCAACAATGAAGGAGCAACATCAAGCAGAATGTTGCACTCCAAACAAATCGGACGAGCAGAGGATAGACAAATTTATGAAGCAGCACTCTGGCAATGGACTGGCATGTAGGCAGCATACCAATACTGGAGCGCAGCAGCGAGAGTTATGGCAGGTGGCTCTAATACCACTGTCAGGTGGAATAAGTCCCTAATTTTTATTATTTCTCCATAGAATGCCTTTATTTATACATCTACGATGACTCTTGGGATCACACATCTGAGAGTTTCTTCATATTCCTAATATTTACAATAACGTGTAATCCCGACGGATTATATTCCAGCACCTATTGCGTTGTAAGAATTTCAAATCGATCTCCTTTTGGAATTTCACCTTGAAGTAAACACAAATGTTTTAGAGAATTGAATTATCTATTTACTCATTTAAAAAAAAAATTATCAACATATAGTGGGGCAAATTTGACGTGCACCAACGACATATACTTTAAAATTTTAAGTATGAATAATTTGTGACCTTTGTGCACCACATTTTTCTTACAAATAGTTATTTATTTTAGGGAAACAAAATGTATACCCATAATCTACACCGATTGCACTTGTCCATGGACTATATGTTGAGTCTTTTCAAATTTGAACACTAATTTTTATTGTTTGTCGAAATAGCATATGTACAAAAAAATGTGCCTTATTAACACATGTTTTTGTCCTCTCATTTTATTTCAAATGTGACTCTTATCAAAAAAATAAAAGCACCCTTTCTAAGAGGACACTGCATGGAACAACCTTGTGATTTTCAATTTTTTTTTTGGCTTCATCTCTATGACGATATTGAATTTTCATTCACTTATTTTTAAGTCACTAAATTTTTTAATGATAAAGATTAGAAAAAAAATAGAAAAAAACAAAAATCCTAAATGAGATTAAAAAAAATTTATATGATAACAAAGTAGATTGAATGATCAATCTACTGGTATGAACTTCTACAAGTAATTCTCATTTTTTGTAGTGTTTCAACCTTGCTAAAGTGAGACATTTATGAAAACTCCAGAAATGGTGCTAGAAATGTTGACTAACAACTCTCGGCCGAGACATTTAAAATATCTTGGGCGAGAGTTATTTTCGCTCGAAATCTAACCTAGATTTATGTAAATATCTCAGTCTAAAGTTGCTTTAAACTCTCGGGCCAAAATTTAAAACATATCTTGGCCGAGAGTTTTGTCACATAATGCTCCGAGAATATCTTAGAGGTCGACACATTAAATGCCAATGATTATGACGGGATTCCATAAATTCTCAGGCGAGAGGTGTATATATAGGCTCTTGTCCAAGATAGTTTTCATCCATTTCTCAATCAAGAATTGTTAATTTTTTTTTCAGCTGAGAGTTTGCAAATAATTTTTTAGCCAAGAGTCTGCAAATCTCTTGTTCAGCCGAGAGTTTGCATATCTATATTGCAGTTGACTATTTTTATCATTCACACATTAGGTACACCAAGCATTTTCTCAAGGCCACCTGAGCCAGTTTCCCAACATTCTCCAAAGTTTATCCTGAAATCCTATTTTAAAAGATCCATAACTTCTTCCTCACACACTTTTAAGTCAATCTAAAGATGTGGATAGGTAGAAAAACCACCCATCTACACAACTACCATATGGAGCTGTAATTTTATTCAATCCACAAGCTATGGTGGGAATTTCCCTTAGGCCACTTAGGAATATTTGCTACTTTGGTGTAAAAGCAACTTGAACCCTTGTTTTAGCAGGTTGTTCATTTTGTCATCAAAAACCTTCTGTGAAAACTAAGACTATGGAGAGATATCCTTCTTAAAAACATAGAGAATGGTGGTTTTAGATTATTTTTATCATTCACCCATTAGGTACAATAAGCATTTTCGCAAGGACACCTAAGCCATTTTTCCAACACAGTCATTTTCAGGACATTCTCCAAAGTTTATCCTAAAATGCTATTTTGGAAGATCCATAGCTTCTTCCTCGGGAACTTTCAAGTTGATATCAAGATGTGGACATGTAGACAAAACACCCATCTACACAATGACCATATGGTGCGGTAATTTTCTTCAACCCACAAGCTATGGAGGGCATTTCCGTGAGGCCACTAAGACAGATTTTCTACATTAGTTTAAAAGCAACTAAGACTAAGACCTTAATGTTGTCATCGAACACCTTCTATGAAAACTAAGACTATGGAGAGATATATTTCTTGGAAGTCTAGAGCATGGTAGTTTCATATTATTTTTATCATTCACCCATTAAGGATTGTGGGCATTTTCCCAAGTCCACCTCAACCATTTTTCCAACACTTTGTCATTTTGAGGACTTTCTGAAGAATTTATACTAAAACCCGTTTTTCATTACCAGATCAAAAATTCTGAATCAGAATCAGAATAAGAATAAGAAAGGGAAACAGATTCGGAATCATCAAGATGGTGGGAAGAGGAAATAGAATGGGAACTAGAATCGAAAACTGATGATCGGCCATTAATGGGTGAGATCATACTACCTATTCTGATTTTAGGTGACCATATCAATGATAACAATAGAATTACTTCAACCTATCAAATTTGCAAAGACGATTTTGAATTGGGAGAGGAGGCGGGTCAACTCCATTGCGGTCACATATTCCACCCACATTGTGTTTCACCGTGGTTGAGAAGGAACAACAATTGTCCAATCTGTCATCGAGCATTTTAGTGTTATTTCCATTCTATCATTTTTCAAAGCCACTAAAAATGAGTGACTTCGAAGGATGAGGGGGTGGAGAAGGAGGGATTCTCACGATGCTCAACATCCTCCCTGTTTACCGACCTTGCATCCGGAGGGTGACCTGGGGATCTAAGGATGGGATTAGTCCCATTGTGTTGAGAGCCCAACATCCTTTCCTGGTTGAAGAAAAATATAGGTGCAAGGTAGGCACCTAGTCAGGCTATCATAGTTCAGATTCACAAATGGTACATGTGTAAATTTATGATTATCATTTACTGCTTTCATTGACAATGTTATGAACTCTGCAGAATGTTAATAAACCATTTAAGTAGCCACTAAGTATAACAGAAAGACAAAATACATACACATAAACCATACCATATAAACCAACCCAACTCAGTTCATGACGCTGAGTGAGCCATTAAAATTTATAATTTACACTAATTCAAACATATGCAGTCTTTGAGGACATAAGTCCCTAATTACCTTAACCATGGGAAGTACTTGGGATCATCCTAGAAACTCATTGTGAGGAGTACCACGACAACGCCAAAGTAGCTAGCCATTGAGAGGAATTGCCAAGCGAAACAGGCAATGACCCCCACTGATTGACTAGCACTCCCATGAGGAAAAATCCAAGAGTTGTCTGCTGGCAGTCTTGGTCGCCAAGTGACCACCTGAATCCAATAGGAAGCCATTAAAAATGAGGTCTAAAAATCATCACCATATTTCACCATTTTGACATACAAATCAAACATGATTGATCACCCATGTTCTTCCTCATGCTTGAGAGGCAACCCACCACAGTTCAGGTGCTTGAAACAACACCATTGAGACCATTCTTGACATCCCTATACACCATAAGAAAGCCACACAACCTTTGATTCAGACTCATAACCATACCAGTTTGAGCTAGACTTGCATACTGCACCATCAAGCCCCATGGCTGGTGCAAACCTGGATCCATTTTCTGGCATAGTGATTGGCAGTGGACCCATGTCCACACCCCACACCACCACCAACACCTGTGCTGGTGACCCCAACATGATCATGCAAACCATCATAAGTCAGCTACCACCACCCATATTGACTATTCAAGTTGTTCCACCTGTAACACATGGGGGCAGTGTGCCTTCCACCCACACTGTCCCACTTGGCATACATGGGGGCAATGGCCCTTCCACCTACACTACCCCTGCTATCATGTAACACCCCAGTTTTGACTCCGTTGCATTAGATGTATATGATGTATATATTGTAAATTATCATGGTGTGGAGCTAAAGGCCAAAGCCCCACCATCGATCGGTTACGCTATTTTTGGATTTAAGATTGCCACCGATTGTATATCGGGGCATGCGGCATATATTATGTTGTTCATCATGTAAATATGCATCTATAATTAATTAAATTAACCCAACCAGCTACGATCGCAACAACTGAATCGAAAGGGGCATGATTTTACCAAGGATAAGGATGTGGCGGAATTTGTCAAACCTTGGCCAATGAGAGAAAAATACCCATGTGTCTTCTTTTCCTTGCCTTACCCAACCACTTTCATTGAAGAATTTCTGGTGGTGGTTGAGGCAGTTAATTGTTTTGGGAGTGGGGTGGCAGGACTGTTAGTCTTCACCCACACACACACTCCACCCCTATTGACTTCACTCACACAGGATATTCCACTCTCCCTACGATTTTGTCTGTTTCTTCTCATGCATAGGCTCTGGGCGGTTTGGTATCACGCAGACATTTTCTTGGCTCCATGAGTTGTTGAACACCCATGCACTGCAATTTCGCATCTTCCCTGTGGTTGTTCACCTTCACGTACTTCCAATTGTTTGCTCATTGTTTTCACGCACATGAATTTTCCTGGTTTCACCCATGCAGGTTTTCCTCTGCAGATTTGTGGATGGTGTGGGAGGATCCTTTTCTCATAGGTTGATTGGTGGCTCTACGTTGCTATTACTCACACTGCAAGATGGGAGCTGTTGGTCATGGTCACCCATGATTTCCTGTAGGAGGCCATTTCACGCTCAAGGACTGTGTGCGGTCTGTGTAATTCTTACCCGCTTGCTTAGCTATTTAGGAACGGACTGTGGTTTCCCCATGCTGTGAATCGGGGTTGTTTTTATGCCTTGAGACTGCTGCAGATTGTTTGAATTCATTTTCCCTGTTTAAGCTGTGACAGCTAAATTAATTTCCTGAGTGCAATGGTTGGTCTTTGGACTATATTGGGAGCAAGGATGGAGGCTTAGTTTTGCTTGATAGACCTGGTGGCTGGAACCACACAGACAGAGCTAGAGGGCTGGCCTTCTTCTCCGTCACCCCTGAATAGCACTAGAAGGGAATGCAAGGCCTGAGGGACTGTGTAGCAGAGAAGGGACCGATTCCTTATGTTGGGTGTGTTTGGGTGTCTTAGAGGTCAGGCTAGTTTTGGTGTAGGTGTTCTTGGCTCTATAATGAGCTCACCAGCTTAGCAATTTGCCTTCTCCAGCTCCTTAATGGCCTGATAAACCCAACTCTGTTGGATTGGCTATGTGTTTGTATATCCTTGGCTATGTGTAAGCCTACTAGTTCCCTTACTCCTTGGAGAATCATGCCCAGCTCAGGGGTGGTAGCGTTGTTGAGAGATTAAGGACCACGTTGACCTATGGTTGGGTGGAACGTTGCAGCGACGTAGCTGGTTGCGGATCAAGTTACTCATAAGATAAGTGATCTTGTTCATTTTACTTCTGCAACCTTATTTTCTGTTAATAAAAATGAATGATATGAACATGTTGAATGCATCCATGACTGAATGCTATTGGTTTCCGCTATGTATGATGAATGCTTGTTTGAATGTATGATGTTTCCGCTGTGTCTGATAGAGGATTGCATAAGTGTATGTTTTTACTTCAACGCAGTTTCCTTCAACATTCTGTTTCAACCACTTTGTGTATGCATTTGTTCATGGGGCTCTTAGCCCGAGTGGTTCAAGTCAAGGGTCACGTCCTCTTCGCCGGTTGAAGGCATGGGGACGTGACATATCACACATGGGGCAATGGCCCTTCTAATCATACAGTTCCTTTTACCACACTTGGGGTGAGTGGCCCATCCACAACGGTGCCACAAGTACCCCCAGATATGCAGGTGCATCATGTCCCTACAAACCCCACCAAAATTGTTGCCCCATCTCATATCAACCTTAGGTCAAACCTTCTTTTCATGGCACGTCTCAACCTGCCTGAATTGGCTCGGTTAACAAATGAACCTATTTGTCATCAAACGTTTTGGCCTCCCATGCCAACCAAACTTCCCTCAGACATTCCCAAGTTTAAAGGGAAGGCAGGGGGGTTCCCCCAAAACCACATCATGACACTTCACCTATGGTGCTCATCAAATAGAATTGTAGATGATTTGATCAGGATAAGACTATTCCAATGCACCCTCACAGGTGCTGCAGCTAAGTGGTACATCAAGCTACCACAAGCTAAGTACCAAGATTTGAACTCCTTGGCTTTCATGTTCCTGCAATATTTTGAACTCCCCGTTAGATACGATGAAGGGGTGGAAATCTTGTTATCTTGCAACCAGAATATTGCAACCCACATAACCAACCACATACATGAGTGGAGGCAATGCCATAGTTTGTGCAAGATCCAAGTTGATGGTAAGATCTTCCTAGATTGATTCCTAAAAACCTTGCTACCACCTATAGAGAAGGATGTTGCATCCAAATGTCCCCAATCCGAAGAGGAGGCCATCTTGAAATCCCAGTAATTTTATTTGATCTACGCATAGTCTAGATACCTTTACACTATCATTCCAAATGCTCCCCGTGTAGGCACCTCCTATCGAGATTCACTGGGGGAATCCCATGCCGTATATGGAATCATAGGTTCTATCTCCCACCAACCACAACACTATCCGACACCACCTGCAATACCACAACTAGTGTTTCCTACCAAAACCAAACTTCAGACTATGCAAGAATGATGTCCCAGTCCGGAGCCACAACTTCTTTTGCACAACCTGTGCCACCGCAGTAGGCCTAGGCATTAGCATGGCTAACACAGCACTACATGGGAGAAATTCCCACATTTGCCGCACCGAAACCCATCCTGGGGCTTGGCATGTGAACCTCTCCATCATTATGTCTGGAGGAATCTTCCTCTTTGGAAGAAGAATGATATGCTCAACTAAATCAGAAATATAGACAACTGTCAGATAAAGACTGGACCCATGTAGAGCAACTGAAGTCAACTGATAAGTGAGAAAATCTTCTTGAGGATTTATAACATGTGAGGAACACTCAATAAACTGATATGTTGCAGCCATGAATAGAAAACCATGAGTGTTAAGAACAACCCCAAGTGTTAGGAGCAAGTGTCTAGGCAGATGCAGAAAATATTCCTCTTTACCGGTTCTGTGAGGAGATGAGCATGTGATCAATGGTAGAGAAGCACTGGGACTATTGAGAGAGAATGCTTGAGCTCCATAGTCTGATATGGCTTCTAAAACAGCTAATGAATCACATAATAAAATATCAGCAACCTCATATGAGGAAACTAACACCAAATCCCCATCAACAGTTTTGAAGAGAAAGTGCGGTACTTAATTTTTCACACCGGAATTGGTGAGAGCAGCTACAAGCATGACTGAAAGCTTTTGGATTTTAAAATATGAACCAAATAATATTAGATCATAAAGTAAATTAGATCTAAATAGGTTCAAAACAGATCCAAAACTGTGAAATGGAATCAAATCCCCAGCAATAGTTTTGTAGGAGACTTGCGGTACTTGTTTCTTCACACCGTTGATGAGAATAGGTACAAGCAGTACTGAAAGATTATGAATTTGATATATTAAACCAAGCAATAACAGATAAGATCTAAATAATATCATATCAGATCCAATAAGGTTAATATCAGATTCAAATAAATGGTTAACTGAGATGGTGGATGCACAGCTCTCTTCTTCTTCAAAATTCTGAATTTTGGTGCATGCAATCCTGCAGGAATTTGCTGGAAAATATAGATCATGGGGAGCAAATGGATCAATTTGGTAATCTAATATTTCTTCCAAAATATCCAAGGTATCACATATTTTCACACCAGCGGCAACATTAGAGGGAGAAAAATCAAATTTCTTTTCACTTTTGAAAGCAATTACTAGTAAATTTTGCACATAATTTAAAGGAAAATCACCAATGAATGTTTGCATGGAAGTGCAGCAGAATTTTTCTTCAATATCAGAGATTCGAATGCCTTCTTCTATTTCAGCAATATGAGAATATGATATATCAGAGATCTCATGAACTTCCGAAGCATCAGGAGAAGTAGTCACTACATGGAGACTGTCTTCAATTCGAATTGACTATGTAGAAGCTTCTGCTTCTTCTTCATCTTGAACAACTTCATCAAAGAGAGTGGAGGCTGAGATTTTTGGATCAAGGA
Organism: Pseudotsuga menziesii; assembly: GCA_001517045.1. Taxonomy (NCBI): domain Eukaryota; kingdom Viridiplantae; phylum Streptophyta; class Pinopsida; order Pinales; family Pinaceae; genus Pseudotsuga; species Pseudotsuga menziesii. The sequence goes on along the minus strand of LPNX010730730.1, from coordinate 15,807 downwards.
TTCTTATGGTGTTTTATGTGCTCTCCAAAGTGCTATTACGATCCTCATCAATCATTCCAAAGGTTCTTTCCATTCTTATCTAGAGTTCCTGTGGATCTTTGATAGATCTACTGAGGTAGAGCATGCTAGGAGAAAGAGTCAGTTTCATTATTTAAAAAGCTGCATCCTTTGCATTTAGCTAGTCATTTTCACTCTCAAAACAATTTCTACCGAATCCATTAGACACCCAAAAGAGATCTTGTCTATTCATAAATACAATCATCTTAAACTTCCATTCATAATAGTCTGAGGATCAGGTGAGAAGAGGAATTGATGAATTCATTTTGAAGTTGTACTTGCAAAACAAAAAAAGGGCACTGTAAGGTCAGATAGCCTGCTCTTTTGGAATTTTATTCACACCCATCTTAGTTAATCAAGCAAGCTTGATCAACAATTCCTTTGCTTGGGGTATTAAGTGGTAAATTCTACGCTTCTGGTGCAGTGCTGGAAGGAGCAATTTTGCTCAAAAAATGATCCAGTAGGAGATCTGAGGAGGAAAAGTGCCTTATCTACTGAGGCTCTGATACCATATTAAATTGAGCACATAGATCTGTGGAAAAACACACAACTCACATGATAGATCACACAATTTACTCAGTTATTGAAGAATGAAATAGTGCAAAAATGGCTTGCAGCTGTAAATGCATTTCATTAATCAAAGAGTAATTAGATAAATTATTACAATGAAGTACAATGGCTTTAATAGCCACAAGCAATTCAAATCCACATGAGGAAATTCAAATTGATTAGACTCTACTTGACTGTAGGTAACTAAGAGCATGTCTAAATCACTATCAGAGGACTCAATAGTTAACTGACCTTGTCTAAACCATAACCAGAGTTCATCGAAGTTCTGAAACACAACTCAAGTTTTACATTCAGTGTTGACTAATGATAACTAACAGTGGTAGGTGAGAAATGCGCCCCTCCTGAGTTCAGTCAAGAAATCCTAGCGCTAACTGAATGTAAAGGACTAGAACTGAATGTAACTGACTCCTAACTTAGCTTAACCAGTCATCAACTGAACTGAACTGACCTTGATTGGTTTCGGCACTTTCAATGGCTCTTAAATTGTAGGAATTTGTCTAGGAGGATCCTAAACTGATGCAATCAAGTGCAATCAATGGTAGTGAGCCTCAGTTAGTGTTCCCCACACTTTAGTAACTGAAACATGTGCCCCAATTAGGCCAAGTGGATCCAATGGTGTTAATGACTATAAATAGACTGGATGGACTCCCGATTTAGATATGTCTCCCAATTTAGACATATGACCAAGTTGGACAAGGGAGGATTAATAATCCTAACAGGTCCCAGGTCTTATGTCTCTTCTTTCTCAATCACAGAGTCATCTCCTCACAGTACTAGAAATGATGGACACCTATTGCATTCACTTGGATCCATGATCCTCCTATATGGAGCTAAATCTACTTCACATGGTTAAAAGTATCAAGCACATCAAGACTCATTTGAACTTGATTTCAAGATCAAGTTGAATGAGCACTCCCTGTTGCTCTTTTGTTGGTTTATCTCAGTTTCTTTATATGGTCCCATAAATTATTATGCAGTTCCTAATCAATTTGAGCATATTCCTCTTCTTCCTAAGAAGAATATCCCTCAATACATTTAATCAAGTTCACACCTACTTGGATTTGGAGCAAATTATTTTTTGGTGTATCTCATGTCTGCTTTTGAGGAAATGATTTCCCCATGCGGTTTTTCCTTTTTTCCCTCATTTTTCATGGACAAATAAGTTTTTCATTTATATTGTAATGGGTGACCTTTGTTCTTAGTTAATAGGGCCCAGGTAGTCCAAATTTACTATTAAAGCGGGGTGTTAGGATTATTATCAATCCTCCCTTTGTCTCCTTTGACCACATAAAGTTTATTTGATTAATTTCCCTAGCTTAGGAGGTCTCATCACTTCACGACTGAATGGATGACATAGCTAGTGGATATATGCCACTTATTGCACCTACCTCCATGCATTTTAGATCTCTAGGGATCAATCCTTATTTTATAGGAACCCACTCGTAGTGCCATAAGAAGTGTCCAACAATTGACTCCAGTAGGTCATCAATTATCCTTAGTTAAACTCTGATCCCGTTCAATTACGTCACTTCAAGTGTCTCTAGTGCCAGTTTTCATTATTCATGGGAGTAAATGTTCCTTTGTTCACCTACCCCCTCCAGTTAAATGATTTTAATTGATTGTAATTGATTGTAAGTGGTTATTAACTATTATAGTGATCTGTAGTTGCACTAGTTATCTATAATGGTGATTTTCCCACTCTAGTTAGCTTTAGAGTCTGTCTAGATTGGTAGATTCAACCACCTGTGTAGGTATTCAAATTATTCATTGATGTTGCATTATATATTCAGTCATAATGTGAATAATCATTAATGGAATATTTATCATATTGTTCATAAATCATTCTTCTCTAATTTCTCTTCTGCAATCTATGTGAAGACAATTTTTTGTCCAAGATCTCCCTGTCAAAATCTAATATAGATATGAATTTTTTAAATTTCCGTTTAAGTTCTATAATGTAAAGTTACGATGGGAAATATGTCCCCATTTCCCATGCTGGGATCTATAACAACTCACTCCTCTCAATGGAAAAATTAACTCATGATTAAGTTCCAAACATTTTAACAGAAAATAACCCCCCTCGCAAATTTTAAATGTCTAAACACATCACTCATCTTCCAATTAATAAAAATAGGATTAAGTAATCCTATCACAAAGTATTCATTTCCATTAGTCATTTTGAAGTTTGAGGAGCACATCTTAAAGAGAGGAGATTTGTAGGTTATTATTTCAAAACAAGAAGTTTTAAATAAACATTAAACACTACGATTTAACTAAAAGAAAGTTATTGAATCCAAAAAAACAAAAACAAAAACAATACAAAATGTGAAATAAATAAACAAAATCGTATTATTAGAGACATAAATGGATAACTTTATGGATGATGGGATGGATGGTTGAGTAGTCGAGGGAAATGTTGATTAGCCAAGAATTACTCCCTTTGTTACCATGATTGTGCGATGGTTGATTTGCGAGCAAAATAATTTGTTTATGACACTTTCCTTTATGAATATTAGCAGAAATGGTTTTCTCAATGAGTTTGGGGTTTCAATAATAATAACAAATAAATGATTTTCTCAATGAGTTTGGGGTTTCAATAATAATAACAAATAGTAGAAAATAGTAAAAATAAGAGTAGTTTATTAATTCTAGGTTTTTTACTTTTGGGTTAGTTTACGTCGGATTCAAGTAAATAATTTTTGGTAAAATATAAATTTTGAAGAGTTAAATTATGTTTATGAATCAATAAATAGATTAAGCACTCAAGCCATGCAATTTTAATAGCTAATATAGGTAATTCTATTTTTTTTTCAATTCCAAGAAGACTAAACAAAATATGACTAAAAATATAATGAGAAAAACTTGAAAACCTAAAATATTTATAATACACCTGAAAAATATCAAAAAGTGTCTAAAAAATTATTATTATTATTTAATGTCCATAAATTTAAACCAATTACTCTAGCCGGGAAAAAAAAATTTAATTACGTACCCTAGACCCATTTAACTTCAGACTGCATTTTTGAGATACAATAGAGGACAAATCAATTAACTCTTGTCAACGTGTGCTCTTCCTAGTGATTAAATCCCGTTGAAGATGAGCTTCCTATGAACACCAATTATAGCAAGGATTTATCCTCTCCCTTGTTAGACACCTAATTGTTTTTGTTTTATAGTCTTGGATAAATTTACTCACAAAATCCTATTCCAAGACTCTAGACATAAGCTTGCTGGTGAACCCTATAAAATACAATCGTTCAAATTAACAATGTCGAATGCAACTTTGTTTTCCAAATGAAAAGATGGTATGCCACTAATGAAATGCACAATAAATGCAAATTCGATCCTTATTGAAATCCTAAACACTAATAACATCCCAAGAAAACCAATACAAGTACTTACTTTCATTCACATGCAAAATGAAAGTGAATATGAAACAATGCAAGTGAATATCCAACAATGCAATGATTTTTTTATTTTGAAATAAATGAGTGAAAATGCAACAAGAACCATTAAACTCTCAGTCTCTGCAACAAGCAACAAACACACGCCAAGCAAGACACTGAGACTTAAGGACTAGTGCACTAATAGCAAAAAAAGAGAAATTTACAAGACCAAATTGATAAAAAACTAATAAAAATGATTTTCTAGTCACAATACAAGCATTCAACAGACAATATAGAGACCCTAGAATACTCAACAACACTCATAACCTACCCAGTAATCACTCCAACCAAGATATGAAGAAAAAATTCAAGTGTACATGATTGTTTGGAGAACAACAACATATGTACGTAGGTCAAACACACATATATTGGATGTGTACATGGGTCAAACACACTTATATTGCATGTGGATTTGGATCAAACATACATATCCTGCATGTGCGTGACTGTTAACATCGGGACCCATGTATATCAAGAAAAAGGGGGAAAACAGTAAGTTGAAATCCAAATCACTGTAAGGAACTATCAATGGATGAGCATACTCCAAAATGAGACATATAAACACACCGAAACATAGAGCCATTTGAGCAAAAAGACTTCCCTTTGCTACCACGATTGCACAATGATCAATTAGCGACGAAATGAATTTGTTTCGCACACTTTCCTTTATGAATCTTAGGAGAACGGATTTTATCAACAAATTTGGGGTTTCGATAATAATAACAAATAATAACAAACAATAAAAATAGGTGTACTTTATTATGTCCATGACATACAGTAATCAGTTGGGTGGATTAATTGGATGTTTGAGCTTAAATTATATTTTTTTCTATAGTTTAAGCATAACAATTTCATTTTTTTATTTAAAATTTATGAAAATTATTATTTATCATGAATGCGATTAGTTTGAAGAGAATGAATAAATAGTCTTCTTTTCCTAGTTCCCAAGACGTGGCAGCGAGCTAACGACAATTCATGTGTAGACAGCAAGCATGACAATCCATTGAATTTTGTGGCCAAGAGGTGGTATCCAACTAAAATCATAGTTATACATTTAACATTTAATGGAAATTCCCTAGATGGAAGCCTCTATTTTTTCCCTCGGAACAAGAAGCTCCGACAATTTCAATATAAAAATCTACGCAGTCTGGAATTGGACATTCATATTTTTACTGTTGTACTTCAAAAAGAGGTTTCAGGTGCACGACGTTTTTTCATTATCCGTGCCTATTGGTGTTTTGTAGTTTAACCATTCATATATTTTGAATTTTTAAAAAATTTGTTTGGATAGGTCAAATAAATCTTTGACATTAGTTTTGAATCTCTGGGATTATATATGCCCTTATCATAAGCACAGAGGTTCAACCTTGCAAACAATCACCTTTCAATCGATCAGAGACATAGGTTCCATTACACGTCTAACCTGAATCAAGTTTCTTATGACATGAGTCGATTCACCTTATCAGCTAGCGCATCAGACGACGATGAGTCCCCCAAAACACAAAGATATAAACAAAAAAGTAGCATCAAATGAATTGATCCAATTAAACTCTATTTTATTTTATTACAGTGATTTTTTTAAGCTTTTGTGATATATCAAAGTTAAGGTAGTTAAGATGGATGTACTAATTTTCATTTTCTTATAGTGATTATTTTTAGTTTTATTATTATTATGGTAAGCTAGTTTTCATTTTTAAAGATTTCAGTTTTTTCACTTCAATTTATTAATGTTATAGATATGCATCTAACAAACTTCTCACTATAGGAATTTCCCTGTTCTGTATTTAAGTAAATTTAGTCAAAATATTTTAAAAGAAATTTAGGTTAGGTTTTCCACATATCTCTAGCCACTTATTCATAAGGGAAATGCCAAGAATGTGGATTGAATTTTACTTGTATGATCGGCGGGCATTGTTATCATTAAAACCAAGAATATTGTTTCCATTTAGAGCCAAACATTATTTCATTCTTCCAAGTACAAGCTTCCCCATAAGGTTTTTACTTTTGTGTCTGGCAAGTATGTTTTCATATCCTTTGGAAGTGAGTATATCTCATACAAGTAAAGTTTTTTCCTTTTCTTTTTTCTGTCATTATCACTTATTAAGGGAAGGGGGGGATGCATGTTTCATTTTCCATGATCTCAGTATATTTTCCCATGGTTTTTGGGACTTAAAAAAATGAGGGATTCTCTTAGGATTCTATGTAGGAAGATAATATCGAAGTTGTCCAATTTGATACTATAAATATAAGAATAAATGAAATGGTTTGAGATAGAAACCATGGTTGGAATGTGTACAATAGATAAATAAAACACCTTAAAACATGTATCCCTATTATTAGTGTTCATTGATTGTTTGGAGGCGAGGTGTTTTCTCTCTCAGATTATTCGCAAAAGGAAACCAATAGTTGGTGTGAGAGATAATTTTAGGGGATAATTTTTTCCTGTGGGCTAATTTTCTAGTGGAATATCCATGATAGTTTGCGGATCACATTGCATCAGTTTCCTACATCATATGAGGAAAAATTTACTAAACCTCACTCCTAATGAGGTACTCTCCATAACGAAGAAGTTGCCCTACTTTAGCGACTCCATACAATTGAATGTTCTATTGATGAGTTCGATTCATCTCCTGATCTTATTCACTATTTCCTTTTGAATGAAGTCAAGATTGAGTTTTGTAGGGTCTAGGTGCTCAACTACCTCTAAGGTTTCCAAGAAAGGTGGAAAATATGGCTATGCAGCTCCACATTAAATGCAAGGTGCAAGCCAAGAAAAGAGAGAATACTTAGCTCAAAATAATTTTCACCCACAACTTTGGTGTTGGTGTAAGGCCCAAATCTAAGAGGGTGGCCGTTCTAATGAAGCCCTAGTAGATGGTATTTCTATAAATGTAAATAGACCTTGTTACCAACCATAAACTTATTAGGAACCCAATTCTAGTAATGTCGTTGCTTATAATTGGAATTAGCTTTCTACAAAATATCAACAAATAGATTAACCACACAAGTCATGGGATTTTCATAAGTAATATAAGTAATTTAATTTGTCTTTCTTAATTTCCAACCAAACTACAAAAAATATCAACAAATAGATTAACCACACAAGTCATGGGATTTTCATAAGTAATATAAGTAATTTAATTTGTCTTTTTTAATTTCCAACCAAACTTCAAACCGTATATGACTAAAAAAAATTGAAAATCTAAAATGTTTATAATATAGCTTAAAAATAAAAATAAAAAGCAAACACTTTCAAATTTTATTATTAATTAATGTCCATAAATTTAAAGCAGTTAACCTAACCGACACACCCATTGAATTATGTAAGGGATGNTAAAAATAAAAAGCAAACACTTTCAAATTTTATTATTAATTAATGTCCATAAATTTAAAGCAGTTAACCTAACCGACACACCCATTGAATTATGTAAGGGACGTAGATTTTTCATTATTAATTAGATTGAAGCGAGCATGATGGAGTTTGTTCCGTAACAGTTTTGACTTGGTGGGCAGGTCTTGGTCTCCGTAGAGAAAGCAAAGCAGCAGTTGTTTTAATATAATATAAAAATGGAAGTGGAAGTGGACGGACAGCGGCTATTAGTTGAAGTGCAGGAAATTATCAGAGAGTTGGGTGAAGTTGACAAACGAGAATGCGGACGCATTTCTGCGATACAGAATAGGACTAATGAATTTATTTTGCAATGGAGGCAGTTTTATCGTCGAATGCCTGCAAATCATCATCACGTTTTTTCAGGGATTTCTTGTTTTTTGGGTAGTGGGGTCCGTCAAAAGTATGCAGTGTGGGTACTCGTTGGATGTGGAATCAAATTCCGCATCCAACGAGCTCTCCCGATCAAAATTTGAGTAAAAACACAAGGAGATATGTCGAAAATACGAACACAAAAAGTAGTTTTTTTCTTTCTTCCCCCAAAATTAATCAATATTATTTTATTATTTTAACTATTGTTTTATTATTTTAACTATTATTTTATTATTTTCCTTAGGAGGCCCATTTTAGACCCCAAAATTCCTCTAATGACTTTCTGAAAAGTTTATCCTGAAACCCTTTTTGGCATATCCATAATTTATTCATCAGACATGCTTAATACAAACTGAGATCATGTTTAGGTAGAAAAATAAATAGATTACAGCTTGATCATATGCTGCGGGCAAATTTTACTTTAACCTATGATTTATGGCGGGCATTTTCCTGAGACTACTTAGGTAATTTTACTTTCTCTGGTGAAAAACCTTGTTTTGGAAGACCTATAATTTTTTCCTCATAAGCGATTAAGAAAACATGAGACCATGAATAGATATCCACTTCAACAACTAGAGCATGATATCATGGCGTGGGAATGTTAATCAAACCCTTAATTATGGAGGGAATTCTCTTAGAGTAGTTTTGACTCATTTTTCCATACTTAGTCAATTTCCAAAGTTTTGAGAAACTTGCAATTCTTCTTCCAAAATGATGTCAGGTTTCAACACTAACTTAATGATAGCACCAGGACACAATCATGTGTCTTTACAGCCTCATCACACATGCCACATCATCATACTTTCCATGCCATCAATTTTCCTTCATAATTCAAATTTATCTTTCACTGAGTGTTTCCCTGCCATCATGTCCTTGCTTATTCATTTGTCATTACTAAACTCCTTTGACACCAATGACAACCACATTGAATAATTTGGTAAATTTTTCTTACAATGTTTCTTAGCATTTTACTCTTGTTCGGTCTTGTTGTTATCTTTTTTTCAACATGTATTTAACTCTCAAATCTCATTTCTTTTCCTGAATTCGATTTTAGGTTTTAATTCCTTTAACATGGGAAATCGAAGGAATCATGAAAGAAAATATTATCGCATCATAACTGATGAAGAGGCAAAGAAAGAGATAAAATTTGAAAACGTGAGAAAGTTAAGAGAAAAAAGAGAAATGGAAAGAAACATGGAGGCACTTGGTGGTGACGAAGAAATGCAAAATGTGAACCTTGCACATGGTGGTGATGAAGGAATGTAGATTGTTGAGGAACGTGTTGATGAAAGAAATGAAGAACATGGAGACGAGGACATGACAAATGTGGAGCAAGCTATGGGTGGCATCGATATTGAGACCATGATTGGTGAGTAAATAAATTATGATTTATGTTTGTAATTCACTTTATAATATAAAATTATATATATATTTGATTTGAAATTTCACAATTAGATGAAATTATATTTATTTTTATGCAGGGTCGACATGCAACATACAACATTCTACCACACTTACCAATTCATGGAGATTAATTAGAAGCTGCAACAATATAGTCATTGACGATACGTTTTTGGAGAATATGGATTCAAGTATAATTGAAGAAATGGGACCTCTGATGCCTAATCATACAACTTGTTATAGAGTAAAAAATATGGTCAAAGAATATTTTAAAGGTATTTATGTCATAAAACAAGCTCGGTTGTTAAATAAATTGTTAAAGCGAAAATGTCTAAGAAACACAATGAAATTATTGGGCATTCAAAATGTCAAAGAGGCTAAATCAAATGAGATTGTATCACAAAATATGACATCGGTCCTTACATCACTTGCAAATAAGCGATCTCATAATTACATGGTTTCTCCCTATTCGAACATGGGTTGTGGAAAAAAAAACTGAAAACAGTCGTTTGTTGTCTACAACTGCAAGAATGCTAAAAACATCAAGATTACGTTTATGGAAGCATAAAAACTTTAGGGTTCAGTTAGATGAGGATGATGAAGTTGCATGTTGGGGTGTTATCTGTAGGAAATCTTATCAATATAGACTTCCAGATAATGCAATGGAGAAGGTGAAAGAGTTTTGGCATTTAAATTATTGTGTCTTACCAAACGAAAATGATTTTGTGTGATGTCATATATCGAAAGGAAACTATGAAACTCATTCCAAACACATAACAGAGATCACTCAAGTGGAAATGTTCAAAATTTTTATGGAGAGTAATGTTGATGTGAATATTTCCCTTAGCACATTTGTGAATCTTAAGCCATGGTATGTCAAGTCCATCGTTGTTCCCAACTGATGTTGTTTTCGATACCATGTAGAATTCGAATTATATTACGAGACATTTCTAGATTTTGGCATGCAGTGTTGGCCAAATAACCCCCCTCCTACGAGTTTTCATGGATTTGTATCTAAAATATTATGTGCGCAATAGAATGATCAATGATTGTATAAGAAACAATGCGTTGGAGGTAAAAAATGTGAAGAATGTTCTGATTTGGCCCTTTTTAATGCTAACTACCACATTGATGCAAATGATCCTAAACTATCAAATCTCATTGTGAAATCCAAGAGATATGATTATGTTGATTATACTCCCATTACATATTCAACGACAACATCAAGAAAAATTAATTTATTTGAAAGTGATATCTCTTTGACAGATTTTATAATTTTTTTCAGGGATCAAATATATAAATATATCAAGCACTATCACTCAGCATGATGGTAGGACTTATAGTTCAAGAAATCACGAGATGTATTTGGAAAAGGAAAAATATTATCCATTGTCTATTTTGCTGAAAATTACACTTTCACTTCGCAAAAGGAGATACAGAGCGAGTATTATCATTCAGATCAGGTATCTATACTTGTTCATGTCATGTATAGACATGCAAAGTTTCATGTTGATGGTTTTGATAGAAATGAAAATAATCATCAAGTGTCTAAGGAGTATCATTTCTACACTAGTGATGATCATACACACAGTGCATGTTTTGCCCACCATTGTTTTGGGTTTTTTTATTGAAAATTATCAAGACAAAAGGTTAGTTTTAAAGAACATTGGGTGTGGTCATATGGTTATAATGATCAATTTAAATCAGCGCAATGATCCTAATGGTTGTCTCGCCTTCATAGAAACACGAATGTTTGCCACACATGGAGTTTTTTTGAAACAGGACATGGAAAGGGAGAACATGATGGTGCTGGGGCTTGCATGAAACCTGCACTTAAGAGATATCAAATGAATCACTCTACGTCTCGCCTTGAAAATTCAAACAATGTTGTTAATTGGTGCAAACAAAATTTGAGCCATGAATTCAATGAAAGGATGGGCAATAATAGAAGGTTTTTCTGGAATATTACAATGGGTGATGTTGACATATCAATGCCATATACTTGTACTGGATGGATGTTAGTTAATGAAGAATATTTTTTTACCGTGCATAACACTAACGGGGAATTGGTCTAAATGGATGAATGATTGCAAGATATATTTTGTGTGCATGAATACCTAATCTTGGAGAAGAGACAAAGCATTCTGAATGATTATATGACCATGTGAAGCATAGAATAGGTTTCAGATAACTGTAGATCTATGTAACTCTGTGTGAGTATAATTGATGAAACAAAGTTGTGTAGAATCTTCTCGAAAGATTACAGTTCACATAGATTGGTAGAATCTCTATAAGGGGTTCCTATTCATATGAAGGGATAGAACTTGTATAGGTTCCAATTTCTGTAGAAGTCTATCAAAGACTTAACAGATTCCTATAAAGGACCTGTCAAATGTGTGACTGTGTGATAAGGGTTGAGTGCTCCTATACAAATCTGTCTCGAAGAATGGAATAATGAGATAGGGAAGGTGAAGTTTCTATGAACTTCATGATACGATATTAATTTCTGTGTTATTGTAGTAGAGCAGAGAATCTAGAGGCATCACAGACTGAATGTGTAAATCTGGCAGAGATCAAATGAATGGATCGTACAAAGTCAATGAAAGGGTCTATGTCTTTGAAGTTCAGATTAATTATAGTTGTGTGTTATCAATGGTGATCGAAGGGGAGGGAATTGGTGAAAATTGTTAAGTGGTTGACTTGTTGACAAAGAAATTTGTTCATGGGATAACAAATTGAATATGATGAAAATCATCTGAAAATAAATCCATGATTCAAACAATGGTTCTATGCATCATTATTAAGTTTGTGTAGGCATGAAAATAACAAATGAATATTGGATGGCATGTTGGAAAACTTGTTGGCTGCGGGCATGCTATGGGCATTCCCACACCCTAGCTACGAGCTTCCCATGTGCTAACACACGAAGACAGAGAGGAGGATCACTTGATGACTGAGCAATATCATTTAAATTTATTAAATGATAAAATAGACATAAATGAGGAAAGTAGGATTCCATATTTAATAAGTAATTCTTGGAAATAAAATATAATTTGATGAATAAATAATTAAAAATAAATATGAAGAAGATGGCTTCATCAAATAAATTAATTTATTCTTTGACAGGTCGGCTCCAAAACCTCATGGGAAACAAGTATAAATAAGCCAATGTTTTTATTTTTGAATTAAGAAATTTGGATAAGCTGTGAGCAATTTCATGGGCTCACTGAGGAAATTGGTGGAGCTTGACTGAGGCTAACTTAGACTTGAGCTTTTATAGCAGTGTATATTTTACTTTATGAAGTGAAAAGAGATCACAACTATGACTGTTTTTAAGGGAAACTCATGGAGTATACAGAGAGATTTGATTTCTGTGGTTTTGTTGAGAATTTCGAGGGCTATAACAACAATAGTTTATTAGCATCGAATTTTACTTGTGACTCTTTTGAAATAGTAGAGAAGTGTTCTCCTTTATTGTTGTTTTATTTCATGTTGACAATCCCTCAATGGTGACTAGTAGTGTTCAACCGAAGTCGTGGATGTTCTACGTTTGGAGCAGTAGCTAAGATAAGTTTATGTGGAAAAGAAGAACCAAAACCATTCTTGAAGTCTTGGTATGAATAGATTCTTGAATTGTTCTATATGAGCAATCACCAATGCATTTACATAAGCAAAACCTTGATGACAAAACATACCTATGATGAATTGGTTTGATGATTGGCTTCACAAGCGATATGACCTTGATGATAGCGAATTTATTGACATCAATAGTCTTTAATTCATTTTTATTGACAGTGAAGAAGTGATCTCTTTCCTAGTCCAAAATCCTTGAAGACTTGGAGATATATAATGACATGACCAACAACTAGTGCAGGACAGTATAAATAGCGACTCTTGGAGTCATGAGCAGTTGTGATACTTGAGTAGACTTGATGTAATGTCCCCGACCCTCAAACAAGATGAGGACACTACTATTACCAAACATATGGGAAAAATAGCCCCATGAACATGAACAGGCATATAATGCTGAAATAAAATTCTTAAAACATACTAAGCTGCATAATCCTTCATATGCATAGCGGAAGCAAACATACATTCAATCAATCATGCCACATGTTCATTATATTCATTAATCAGTAAACATAAGTGCAGAAGTAAAATAGACAAGGATACTTATTTCATAAACAAGTCATCTCGCAACGAGCTACTTCGCTGCAACGTTCCACCCAACCATAGGCCAACGTGCTCATCAATCTCTCAGCAACACTACCACCCCCAAGTTGGGCATGATTCCTCAAGGAATAAGGGTCAAATCAGGCTTACACATAGCCAAGGTACACAAATAAGCCAAGCCCACACAATAGGGTTTATCAATTTGTTAAGGAGCTAGGAAAAGCTAAATGCTAAGCTGGTGGTCTCAATGGAGATCTAAGGACACCTACATAAGAGATAACCTGAATTTTAAGACATCCACACACCCAACACCAAGAATCAGTCCTTTTTGTGCTTCGCTATCCCTCAGGCCCTGACTTCCCTTTCCAATACTCTTCAAGGGCTATGGAGAAGAAAGCCAGCAGCATTCCTCTGTTTGGGTGGTTCCCAAAACCAGGTTTCTCAAGCATACCCAGACTCTAATCCTGCTCTAAACAGTCCGAATACCACCCTTTGCATACTGCTATAAAACAATCGGTTCACAGCTTTGTGAAGAAAACAAAGACGACAAGGCAACAACCCAAATGATAAGGGAACAAAACTGAGGTCAAACAAGATGATTCAGAGTTGTTCTTGGCCCTAGCGTGGCCAAAACAACTCAGCTACAACCCAAAATATGATTGCATTTGCAGCAACACACAACGTGGGGTAAACCACAAAAATCCATGAATAATGGGGGGAAAACCATAGTAAACCACCAAATCAGGGGAAAATCCATAGCCCTGGATCAACAACGAAATGATGGAAACATTACACAGTCCGCCAATGAGAATAAATCTAAACTCCTATCATTGAAAGCAGAAAACAATCCCTGAGTTGTTCTTGGCCCTATCATGGCCAAAACGACTCCACAACAAACTACAGTAATCCAAATCGCACCGGCAACTCAGCCATCAAATGTGGGGAAACAATAGTCCTCCTCGACAATGGATCCACGACACAATTACATAACTGACAGTGAAGAGGGTAAGCACAGACTCTCTGCATGAACAAGAGAGAAACGTCTCATGAGGGGATAATTACAATCACTGTTCACGATTATAGATGGGTCAATACACAGTCTGATACTACAATAGGAACTCCCTGCTATACACTACCCAGAGGAAGAACATAATCACAGGCTAACAATCCCTAGAGAAGGGAGAATGAAACGCCAAACAAGAAAACACACCCTTTCTTAACTCAGCTCTGTGTGAGGAAGACCATCTGAACCCCCTGCGTGTCCCTACATGAGAGTGAACTGCAACCAACTAGAGAGTGGCATAGTCGTGGTTCTCTTACCCACGCGAAGGTGGAGAAATGGCCGGTGGAGTGAGCATGTGGCAAAACTCGACAGTCTTGCCACCCACCACTTCCAGCAATAACTTCTCGAGCCAATCAACAAAACACTAAAGAGGTGGTTGGATGAGACAAGGAAGGTGAGCAAATAAAACAGGGTGGTTACACATGGATTTTCCCCAAAGGCTCGCACGTGTTACACAATCCCCCCCTTAACCTTAGGAAATCATGCCCTTTTCATTTAACATTGCACCATCGTAGCTGGCTATAGGTTTATTTTAATTGATGTGCATATTTACATGATGCCAAAATCTAATGTGTCGGATATCAAGATAAACCATCGGCAATGATCCCAATTTCCGAAACATACACAACCAAATCGATGGTGGAGCTTTTTCCTTTAGCTCCACACCATGATTAATTACAAAATATACATCATGTATCTTTAATTGCAAACGGGGTCAAAAACAGGGTATTACAATCCCCTCCCCCTTGGAATAACACCATCCTCGGTATTCCAATACATATACAATTTGCACATCAAATTTCATTTTTTTTTGTAGGTCTACCCCATGTTCAATTATTTACTTGAACTTTCAGGACCAAGCCCCTCGGCTTCCACGCGCTTCTCTTGCTGGTTCTCAGCTTTTAGCTCATCCCCAAGTCTAGGGACTTTTTTGTATCTTGAGCATCTCTCCAATATTTTCTTGGGTCTTTGCAATTGTTTGAAGGAGACTTCTAGCTAAGTCTAGCAACTTTTGGTGTGCTGCCATGATTAATGTGCACCACTGGATTTCACCTTTCTCGCCTGTGAAATGAATCATTGAAATTATGTTAGACCAAGCATAATATCAACATTAATATCAGTCAATTAATTTCTCAATTGGCATGACATTCCAAGTCTCATCAAGGAGACTTTCATATTTTTCATGCCTTCCCAACAGGCACATGATCTCATTCATGTCCATTCTTGGGCAGGGAACCATTCGAGCATTCACAATTTACTTTAAGCAAATACACACATTCTATTTTCAGTCATACATGCATTCAACAATCTTTTGTTTTCACAATGCATATATATAT
>LPNX010730726.1:162019-361438 GCA_001517045.1 Pseudotsuga menziesii | reverse complement strand
ACAGCTCCATATTCAGTCTCCATTGTTGATAATTTGCATGATCAATTGTTAATTGCTGTGAGTGAAATTAATCTACTGCAGGCCTGAATTTCTACAGAAAAAGAGAAAACTAAGCTCATACTGGGTGTTTCTTTTCCGTAAATTTAGTCCCTTAGGTATGGAAAAGTGATAAACCTATGCCTGAGAATACTCTTCTTAATTCTGTAGAAAAGAGAGTGATCCTTTCTCGTGCTATTCCGCATGGTCCGAGAAAGAGATAACCTACCACCAATGCGGATGCCCATTCACATATTCTTAAGGAGCTTTAATGGACAAGTTAACTTGGTAGTCAAGTCTGTTTTAAGGAGTTAGACCTGGGCCTAAAGAAACTCCATAAGGGCGGGAAGTCCTATAAAGGGATAGCTTGTAAAAAGAGACCAAAATGAGGCTCCATTTGGCGTGAAAATTAGCTAAAAGGATTCCCTTGTACCTAAGACAATTGCAGCATGAGTATCGAAAGACAACATAGGTTCTAAATGAGGATACTCATGAGAGGAAGGCCCTATCCACGGAAGAACAATGGTAAAGACAAGGAGCTAATGGTTAAAAAATACCATAGCCCATGGTTAAAATGTTGATTGCTAAGTTTAAGATGGGATAAGTATAGATGCAAAATGCATGTGAAACGATGAAAAACCATCCTATATGAGAAAAAAACACCTTAGAACAATGATAAACCTATTACAAGACAAAAAGATATGGTATTAGTTTGATAAATTATGAACTATAGGAAAAAACCCACTTTGAGAAATATAATTTCTATAAATAGTTCAAAAACTTAAATAAAACTCACCATTTTGAATTTTAGCCATAAAAGACAAGTTTTCACCTCTACCTTCAGTCGATCGATGTGGACAATCGAGTGGACCAAATCTAATTCCGCAAGTGTCAGGTAAGACTACACCCCAAGATATTCAATTTGATCCTAGCAAATTTCAAAATTGAGTCCAAATTTGATATTTATTAGTGCCCTTAAGCAAGGCACACTACGTATGCGGGTTCGTTATAGTGAAACTTGCGTACACACGTTCTGTACACAGGTTGCTCAGAAGGAGAGTCGCGTACAGTATGCGACATGCCTAACTAGACAATTGCGTACGCTACGTGAGGGGAAAAAGTAGTGTTTTGGGTCAAAATTTTGAATTTTTTCATGAAACTAAAGGTTTACAATAATTGTTTTACTAGGTTTGAAGATGTTGCTTGAGTGGAGGGAGCATGAGCATGAATATATGGATCAAGAAGAACTTCAGGATGGACCCAATGTGAATGTTTTACATTCAAGTGGGTTGTTAAAGTTGTTTTTCACATCACCTACGCGGGTCAATGTCCGCCTACTAGAGTTCATGATAAATTACTGGGATCATGATTTGGGCATGTTTGACCTTCAAGGTGAGTCCTTGGAGATTAATTCATAAGATATCTATTTCATTGCTGGTCTGTCACGATGGGGAGCTCCAGTCAACTTGGAGGGAACCGGCAGAGGCGGTGACCCTCTAAGTGTCCAAAACTATATTGACATATACTGTGCACCAGGTACCCAAAAGAGAGGGAGTTGCATCCCTATTGTACACATACGTGATCTTCCTATATAGGTATTGACAAGTACCATAGTGAGGGTTGCAGGATCATCTTCTATTCATCTTGCTACATGGAACCAGATGAGGTTAGCAGTGGATTGCATGCAGGGGGCCCTATATGATTGGTGCTCGGGAGTGATCCCGATTTTGAGAAAACAACTCTTTGACTGCAAGAGAGGAATTAGGAAAAACTTTGGATATTCTAGCATACTAGTAGCCTTCTTCTTCAAGAGAGTGTTGGGATTGAGCCATGTAGTACCCCTACCAGTTCATTATCCTCGTCATCCTAGGCTGAGTAGATGGGGAGATATCTTCCTCCGCCAGGGAGGAGGTGGCTCAGTGCAGAGTTTATATGATGATGACTTCTACTTTTGGTGGGAGTGACAGTTACCAGCACTGGAGCAGTTTCCATATGATGGGATGGATTTTCGTGGTGATCCAGACCTTGTTCTCCCTCTAGGAGAAGCATGGGGAGAGCTAGGTAATTTTTATTTTCAAATTTTCAAATTTTTATGAATTTTAAAATATAGGGATATATACATATGTATAAGAGTTCTAATCCTATAAACATGTCAAAATGCAGATATTGGACCAGTCTTCCTTGAAGGGAATCCATGCATGTATGTGCGTCCTGTCTTAGGAGAAGACTAGGGGCTTATTAGGGTTCTTAAGGGGAAGCTGACCAAGCTTACCCAGAGAGTACCCACCTTGCGGATTGAGCACATCCCAGCCATCATGCAAGAGTTTGTGGTTGGTGTACCACCTGTCTGGATACACCTTTTGAGGCAGGTAGCCAGATCAGTTTTAGTATACATAGATGTTGTTGAGGCTGCTGAAGCCGAGGAGGCTGAAGAAGCTAGAGTACAGGGAGATCGGGGGGACCAGGGTGGTCTGGCTTAGATCTAGGGCATTTGATGGACTATGATCCATATTTTATATATTTTTGTATATTATACAGTTATGACTGGATCTGAGGATCAGAGACTCGACCTATCTATGGATAGATATTCACACACACACACACACACAGACACATATATATTTTGCCGGTTTATTTACAAACGCTTTTATGTGTGTGCTGTATATTATGAAATATGTGTTAAATGCCAATCCAAAATGTAATTAGCGTATGCATCAGTTAATGAATTCTGATTTCTTGGAATGTGATTGAATGTAATGAATTCAAAATTTCTTTCCAATAATCTAACTTGCATAAACTGACACAATAGAATAGGGCTCTGCACCTAATAAGCTCGATTGAGCTAGGAAACCACTAGTTGAGAGTCCATTTGGACTTCCAACTGAGTAATACCATGTGATAAAACATCCCATAGAAGCTCAATTACAACCCTATACTCAGTGACATTATTAGAAGCAGGACCTAAGCATGCACCTCCTGAGGCAACTAACTGTCCCGAGGGAGAATAAATGACCCATGTCGCTGAAGCTAGATTACAAGTGTGGTGACTGGAGCCATCAGTGAAACCTATGTACCTCTCGAAATACATCTGAAACAACCAGCAGATGGTATAAAAACACAAACCGACAAACTAGTATACATAAAAATACATACAATAAAATACAAGAAAAAGTGCCAAGCCTAAGCATAGTAATTTTTCAGGTAGTGCCCATTTCTAGGCTCAGGCATCTTATTCCCATCAAAATCAATTAACTCATATGCGCCCTTCTTTAAGACCTTCGATATGACATAAGGCCCTAACCATGTGGCCTTGAATTTTCCTGCCCCTAGGGGTTCTTTGTCTTGGTCCCAGAGAAAAACAAGTTCCCCCTTAGAGAAAATCTGAGGCTTGGATGACTTATCATATTGGCTTTTGACCCTATTTTTGTGAGCTTGATTTGCTGTCAGCGCATCTCTACGCTTTTCATCAATATGTTCTAAATGTACTAGACGTTCTTCAAGCTCCGTCGTATCAGGTAACACATGAATAACTATTTTCAAGGACGGGATTTCACATTCAACCGGGGTAACGGCTTCCACTCCATGAATGAGTTGGAAGGGAGATAAACCCGTAGCAGTTTTTACATTAGTTTGATACACCCAAAGTGTGGGATATAGCATGATATGCCAATTAGAATGGGCTACATCAATAGTATGTTTGAGGATAGTCTTCAAAGTTTTGTTAACAGCCTCAACCTGACCATTTGCTTGAGGATAGTGTGAAGATGAATGTTCTTGTTTGAATCCCAGTATAGTGGTCAGTTCCGTCATCATGCTATTTTGAAAATGACTGCCATGGTCAGTGACAATCACCTTTGGTATACCAAACCGTGCTATAATTTGATTGAACATGAAGAAAGCTGCGGTTTCTTCGTCAACTTTGAAAGTGGGCATTGCCTCTGCCTATTTTGTAAAATAGTCCACAGCGGCAATGATATATTTGTGCCCCCCAGCTGAGGCTGGGTTGTACATCACGTAATCAATCCCCCACTTCATGAAGGGGCCCACCGAGACAATGGGAAAGAACGGAGCGGGATGTGACCGCATTTTTCTGGTGTAAAGCTGACAGGGATGACAGCGCTTCATTGCTTCCACACAATCCTTAAAGATCACGGGCCAGAAATAAATGGAACATAGTATCTTCTGGGCCATTTCTAACCCAGATAAATGACCCCCACACACTCCACTATGGGAATCATTTAGGACAATCTACGCTTCCTCATGGGTAAGACATCGATGCAAAATGAAATCTACTCCTCTATGATATAAAGTGTCTCCTGTGATGAGGTAGTTCTTAGCATGAAGGTGTAATTTACGTCATTCCTCCAGTGAGGAAGCTGCAGGATACTTCAAAGTTTGGAGATATATAAGTATATCTCCATACCAGGGGTCAGAGGTGGATATCAAGAAGATATGCTCATCTAGGAATGAGTCTTCTTCAATGACTACATCTTCTTCTGTTGGAAATTATGCTATAAGCTCAGCAAAAACTAAGGATTTTTTAGACTTAGAAGACTGGAAATCCAAGTCAAAATCTTGGAGAATGACTATCCATTTGTTGAATTTTCCTCCAACAATCCATCGGGACAAAACATATTGAAAAGGATTAACATCCAACACTACTGTTGTAGTCCTTAGTAATATGTAGTGGCGTAATCTATGAACAACATAGACAGCTGCTAAGGCCAATTTCTTGATGTGGGAGTACCTGAGTTTAGGTCCGACTAAAGCACAACTAAGATAGTAAACGACATGCTCCTGGAGCTTATCGCCGTCCTGGATCAGGACTACCCCAATGGTTGACTCGGACGTGTCCATATACAATATAAAATCCCTAGAGTAATCTGGCGGACGCAGTAAAGGTGCCGACAACAAATATTTTCTCAATGCCTCGAAAACGAGTTGTGTAGTTTCATCCCATACAAATGGGGTGTCCTGTTTTAGTAGGCGCATGAAACCCTTGGTAATCTTGGCATATTTTACAATGAAACATCGGAGAAAATTGGACTTTCCTTGTACAAACGTGTATGGTCCCTTGCTTCTTATCAACAGGAACTAGGTTAGACACCCATTCCGTCAGAGCTATGGGATAAATAAAAATAGCTTTCAACAGTTTTTCAACTTTAGCCTTCACAGCCACTGCTTTACGCGGGTTAACAGGTCTTAACTTTTTCCGAACATGTTTAGCATCAGGGTATGTTCGGATCTTGTGCTCAACTATCGATGGATCAATGCCTGGAATCTCCTCATATGACTAGGAAAAAATGTCGTGGAACTCCTTGAACAAGGACGTATAGTTTGCAATCTACTCAAGAGAGAAGTTTGCACCGATATGTATATTTTCCACGACATTAGGATTTACAAAGATGTTGATAAGGATAGTAGTGGAAATATTTTCCATATTCCCCTCAGCAAACATTCCTTCCCTTGGTAAGGGATTGCTGGGTGTATCAACATCATCTGCCAGTCTCATATGAAACTCTTGATTCTCTATCCTGCTTAGCTCTGGAAGAAAATAGGATCGATGATGAAGATATTCGCAGATCTTATCACGTCCTCACATGGCTTCCAGAATGGCTTCATTAGAAGGTAAAACCATATCTAAACAATCTGTAGAATGTGAAGAGTTTTCTGCCCAAGCAGGCAAATAGACTTCTTCCAGGTCCTTTGAGACTGTGAGAGGGTCTGAAATGGGATCAACAGTGGTTTGAGTGATAGCTTGGTAAGCCACTTCCACTACCGATAAGGGCACTTCTGGTTCATGGGGGGAAGGTAGAACCCAAGGATCAGTCCTATCAACAACCGTGGCTATGGAATTACCCACACTAGTAGAACCTATATACTTAATCAGGGATGGAAGGTCAAATGTTCCCATCAGTGATGCGTACATTCTAGCCCCTAAGCTTTGTGTAGCAGGTTTGACCTGATCAACCAATGGCACAACAAACTCATTAGACTCCATGTAGACTTTTCGAGTAAAATTGAGTTGGTCAACAATAACCAACTTCCCTTCGTGTGGAAATACTACCACCTGAAAGACAGCCGACACAATAGCGGACATGGCATAAGTCCAGCTTCTTCCCAAAAGCAAATTATAGTCCAAAGGTGCATCAATCACTTCCACCTCAACAAACACCGCTTTCCCTGCCATCTTAATTTCAAAATCCGGTAGGATACCATGCGGACGGAATGACCTTCCGTCGAAAGCAGTAAGCAGTGTGTTTGACGGGACCAACTCTGGGGATCTGAGAGCTTTCCAACATGACAAGGACATAACACATGTAGAATCACCCTCATCAACAACTGCCCTTCCAATGGTCTTTCCACCATGGATGACATCTATTGATAAGGATACATGGCAAGTTAGGCAAATTTTAACATCGGACAAGTGAAATTTCGCCATGAGACTCGACGAGTCCATGCTGCCTAAGGCTGCTAAGAGTGCATCCCACTAGGTGGGAAAACTCTTTAACACCTCTAAAGCTGACATTGCACATGGGGTTTGGGATAAGTCTTCAACCACGGAGTAGTTTGAAGTAGCTCTAGAATTAGGGTTATGAAAGGTATTCTTAAAGACACCTTTTGGTATCTTAGGCATAGTTTCAGCAGGCTTCTCAATCGTGAGGGGGTTAGAGGTTTCACTTATAGACTTACCCTTATCAGAGGTCTCTTTTTCATAGTTTTTGTTCCTGGTCTGTAGCAAAGTTGAAGATTGGACCATGTTGATATAATTGGCGTCAGAGGCATTTGGAGTGCCCCCTGCTACATTAGAAGCTGAAGCAAAATTCTGCCCTTAGGGAAAAGGATCCTTTAGGACAGTCGGTTGTTGAGCTTTTAGCAGCTTCTGGGCTTGTTCCATAAGGGGACAAAGGTGAGTGAGGTGATCCTCATGGCACAACTTACAAAGGAATTTCACCTTTTTATTTTCTTTCTTGCCCCCATCAGCATTGTTCGCGGGTTTCTGCTTGTTTTGATTTCCCTCCCCTTTCTTTCCTATCTTCTTCTTCCCACCAGGCTACTGATTGCCCTTCTAAAAGGTTTGCACAAAAACATTTTCATTTTGGGGTGAGGGGGAAGCCTTTGCTACCTCCACCATAGAATTTTTGACGGACATCTGATGGAGTTGTTTGGCCAAAGATTCTACAGTGGGAGAGTTTACGGACCCAACCACACCATCGGCATGGGGTCCAGGATTAGGTTTCTTTGCATCATGGGTAGGCATCGGTTCCTTAGGGATAATCTCATACAAGATCCCAGATTGAGAATAAATCAAATCCAATTGTTGGGCCCTGAGGATAGCTTCTTCCTCATTCGTCACTCCTGAAGTAGATACGCCTTAGATATATAAGGCAATAATGATTTCAGGAACCATTCTAGTAAGAACTCAGGTGGAATAGTGGCTTTAATAAGGCTCTTTTGCCTCCTCCACTCTTGGATGTGATCCGAGATGCGGGTAGCCTTGTTTTTCCTGAAGGTAGATAACAAGTCCGTTCCGAAATCGTATTGGACCGGAAGCTGAAAGTGGTTAAGGAATGCACTAGCCAAGTCCCAAAAACTACTGAACGCGGCAGAACGCAACTCAATGTACCATTTTGCTACAATAATCGTTAAGGTTCTTTGGAACAGCCTCAACTTGACTGAATCTTCATTCAACAAATTAGAAGAACACCATAAATGAAATGTGGTGGCATGAGCCCCAGGATCTTCACCAACTTTTCCTTCGAATTTTGGGATATCTGATGGCAATTTGGTGGGAACAGGTGGCCATGAGGGTTCATGCCTCACTGGGTCATTCATCAATTTAGACAAGTCTGGAAAGTTTAACATTTCCAGGAAAGGAAGCTTAGGTCGAACCGGAGCACTAAAAGTGCTAGTATGGGGATTAGAGGGACTTTCCCCCAAATTCCCATATGTAAAGGTGGGGTTGCCCCTTGCCACCGGTTGCGAAGTGGATGGATTAATTTGAAATGGATTCCATTTGTAAGCCACACGATTATGGATGGGAGGTGTAGTATAAGAGGTTCAGGCTGCCCCAGTTGAAACTAGGGTTTGAAAAATAGGAGCAGGTTCCCTTTGCTAAACACCGAAAAGGGAGAGCTCGTGAATGGGGCCGAGACCGGAGTTTGAAAACCTTGCCCGTCAGAGGTAGTGTTTCCAAACTGCACTCCTACATAAGAAGGTGATGGGCTTATGTATGGAGTGGATGGGGGGATATGCCCCCCATTCCAAGGAAATCCTTGGACAAAAGCTGAGGATCCTATCAGACCGCTCTGGTTAGTGTGTGCAAAGAAGGAAGGAATAGTAGTATACTAGGAATCCTAGTAACCATGCCACCAAAAGCACCTGCTAGGTTTGTGGGAACCAGTGGTTGAACCACTCAGCTCGATGGTCTTAGGGGTGTAATAGGTATACTAGATCTAGGGGCACCTATCGGGGGAGGTAGTACCCCTTCAACCTGAGTGCCTAAGGTGGAAACAAAAGAGCTTTCTCCTGTAGTATACATAATCCTGTCCATGGGGACACCAAATATGGGTGAATCAAAAGGACGAACCTGGACGATCACAGGATCGTTTAAGCCAGTCAAGGGTGTATTAAAATTCCTTGCAAACTCAACATCCCACAAGTCTTCTATCTCAACTATATTAAAATCAAAATGGCTAGCCCTAAGTTCTGGTTCACCCGGAACTTCACTTACTCCTATCGGTTCAAATGAACCGTCTGTGTCCAATATTCACCTTTGAGGTGGAGGTGGAGGTTCCAATGTGATGAGAGGAGGAAGGTTTTGCAACCTTCGTGACCTTCTAATGGGTTGGTCCTCCATGATTGTAAATTTGGCAATTCAAACCCTAAGGTCGGCTAAACACAGACAAACCACAAAGTAATCACTACGAAAATTCCTAAAGTCTCAACAGTTGGCAGGGGTAAAAGATATGCTTTCCCGAAGAAAGCTAAAGAACAGTTACTTGGCATCCTTGAAGAGGTTCTTAGGCACAAGCGGAGGAATCACCCACTGCCCTCCTACACTTTGAACAAGGGTTACCTTCCAAGCCTGTCCAAGGTGAACCAGAAATAGCATTCCGGTTTACCTATGTATGAACCCTAGATGTCAAGAGACTAGAGGCTACCTTAACTATACCAATAGTCTGGGGGGACAGTTGCAAGCCTGACTTGTACACATGGGTAGGGTAGCTGAGCATGAAACTCTGTCTAGGACAGAATCCCCAGATCCATAAAAGTCCTAATTTACATTTCGACAGGGAATAAGAGGGTTATCTCCTCAATCCAATGCCTCCACGCGGCCTCATGCTTGACTCCCATTTGAGAGGAGCTTCCCAGATACTATCGATAAAGATAAGGATTTACCTATCGATTGGCCCACTATGTCTAAATTTTAAAACTTATGGGAAGTTTACACTTCCTAGCCCACAAGTCTAGCCTAAGCTAGTAGGTGTATGGCCCTAAAAAATAAAAATTAATAATAGATTTTAATTATTACGTTAATTTTAAGGGCTATTTTTTACTCAGAAGGCAAGTGGAGTGAAATACTATGATGTTTTTGACTCGATAAGCAATGTAAAAACAAAGGTGTATGTTTGCAAAGCAAAACTATCACTACTAAAACAAACTTCTTTTTCTTCTTTTTGTAAATATAAAACTACTCTATGCAAAATCAAATGCAAAAGCTTCTAAATGTTTTCTTTTCACTTTTTAAAATGCTCAAAGACTACTATGCACCTAAATGCACAAAACTTGAGTATGCTTGAATTAAACAAACTGTATAAAGTAATCAAAGTGAAGTAATCAGATTAATAAGACCAAGGATCAACCACCTAAGGAAGACTTGGAACCCTAGATTGAGCGTATACAATGTAAGGAAAACACTGATCTCACACAGAGGCAAGTGGAAAACTAATCGCTATCCAAAAATAGAATGGGATAAAAAATGTCTAGAACCCTGATCACTGATTCATACAACCAACACTTGAACCTATAACCCAAACATGCAAATCCACTTCAAGTTGCAAACAAAAAGATGATCCAAACAATAAGAACTCAAGGGCTTCACAAGAAAGCAGAAGGTGTGGCTAACAAGGTCATCAAACTCACAGTGAAATGCTTATAAGGAAGACCAACCAGCAAACAAATTTTAAAGAGGGACAGGGACAAGCAAACCCTAACCCAAAAATTTGAATACTCAGACCTGTACGTGACTGTGTAAAAGGGCAACCTGCGTACTATACACGACTATCCTATAGATCAACCCACATATGTAGGCCTCTGTACGTGAATGTATGCAAGAGAAACCCACGTACAGGTACAAAATTTTCTAATAAAAAGAAAAATTTTCAAGGTCTTCAAACACTACCCTAAGCATGAACCAATACAGGATACCACACATACAATCAAGGCAAATACTGGGCAACGGTCAACAAAAATAACCCACAGCAGTCTGGGCTCCCTAGCGGAGTCGCCAGTTCTGTTGTACAGGAATAAACACCCTTGTAACCGAGGGTCTGGGGTTACCAAATTACTTCTAAAACTTGCAGACAATCAACTTGAAAGTACAGAAAAGGAATAGGAAGAAATTTTGAACTCACCCGATTAACGACGGTTCATCCAAGCTTTCTCTTCTCCGCTCTGCTCCTCTCCAAAGCTTTCAGGGATGCACCTCCTTCACCTGCAAAGAGTAAATTATCCAAGTACAATCTTATACATATATATATGACCAGTTAGATGAACAATATATAGAGTGCTTGATCAAAAATATTCATCAAACCATGATACATGAAAGAGACTCAACATAAAGTTAGAAGAAGAATTCTTTTTATTAACAATAGTGAATGAGATAAGTGTACAACCCAACGCCTGAAACAAGGACTCCTCTGCAACCAAAGGACTCTGAGTTTTGCTGGTCCAAATACTTCTTAAGATATACCACTAGCATAACTTTTCTCTTCAAATATGATTGATTAATTCCCTCCCCAAGGCCTCTATTTATACTTTGGGAAATAGAGCAGTTTCGAAGGTTGAGGAGGTTGAGATAGTTGAGACAGTTAATGATTAAGGCTCAACAAATATCCATTAATCATGTTTTATTATTTTTAATGTTGAATGGATGTGTACATGAGTATGAATACTAGCAACCAGCGTATGACACACTAGATGCTATAAGGGAAACCCGTGTACAGATCTGTATGCGGGTTGCAATGACGATACTTGCGTACAGTATGCGGGATGCTGTGGAGATAGTCGCGTATGTATGCGAGTTGTTGTGGAAATAGTCACGTACAACAATCAACATATAACAGGGTAAAAATGGAAGCTGTTTGGATAGTGAATGCATCTCCTGTCATGCCCATCTATAGTGTCTAGGCAACCTTCAATCCATAAGTGTCCTTTTGTGTGCCAACATATGAAGTGTCGGCACTCGGACGGAGAAGTTCCATTTGGGTTGATAACACCACTGTGTGATCAGAGGCGAAGGATAATATGAGGAAGTCTTTAGAAAAGTCTAGGCTTGCTAGTACAGGTGCTTTTGATATGGATTTCTTGATGAATTTGAAGGACTGCTTAGCCTCAGGAGTCCACCTGATTTTTTTGTCTTTCCCCAGCATACCAGTTATATGTTTCACAATTTCGGAAAAGGCAGCAATAAATCTTCTTAGAAAGTTTACTTTCCCCAGAAAGGACTAGAATTCGACTTTATTTCAGGGGAGCTCAATTTTTTTGATCGCTTCAACCCTATTTGGATCTATCCTGATGCCTTACTAAGAGATTATTTACCCCAACAGTTTCCCTTCTTTCATAGAAAAAAAAGGACTTCTTCAAATTCAGGTGTATGTAGAACTTTCTACACTTCGTAAACATTCTTATAAGGTGAGTAGCATGTTCTTCATCGGACTAGGAGAACATAGTGATATCGTCTAGATAGATGACCATAATTTTGTCTTTTTCATCGGTGAAGGCTATGTCCATGGCCTGTTGGAAATTTTCTCTTGCATTCATAAACCCAAATGGCATTTTAGCATACTTGAAGGTTCCCCAAGGTGCGGTGAACGATGTATTCTGTTGATCATTTGGGTGCACCACGATCTGGTTATAACCGAAGAAGCCATCTAGAGTAGAGATCCTCTATGAACCCACTACCCTCTATAAGATATGGTCCATTTTGGGAAGTGGGTAAAGGTACTTCAGAGAAACTCTGTTAAAGTTTCAGAAGTCAATACATATGCTTATTTCCCCATTCTTTTTTCTAACTGGGACCATATTTTCCACCCAGCGTGAAAATCAGAGGGCTGCAATGATTTTGGATTTGAATAACTTGTTCATCTCTTTCTATATTAAGGGCGGAAACTTGGGATTCATCCTTCGCAGCTTTGGTTTAAAAGGCACTTCATCCTTCTTGAGTAGTATGATATGTTGGATTATGCTTGTATCATAAGGCTTTAGGTCATTGTAACTCTAGGAAAACACATATGAATATTCTCTCATCAGTGATATGTACCCTTGCTTCGATTCAGGTGAAAGGGTCCTTTCTATTTTAATGATATTAGGCTGATCTTCTGTCCCGATATCCACATCTTCAACCTCCTCACAGTTGGGGACCAGATGAGGTTCTTTAGACACATCATTAGGATCAAACAATTTTTCTAGAGGAACTAGGCCACGGGGAATGGAATTACCTTTCAGATGTAGAATCTCCTTTTCACATATGTTGTACACATATTCTTGTTGCTTGTAAGCCTCCTGCATCTCTGTTTCCCAAGATTCTTTAGCTTCGCCAACACTAGGGTCTTGAACAGGAACAACATCCTCTTCTCGAGGAATTCATTCGAGAACATCATTTTGGATTTGCAAAGGTTTTGGAGCAAGAGTGTCCTCCTCTAAGAGCTCATTTTCTTCATCAATACTCAATCCATCAAATTCCCCAGTGAGAGTGAGGAACTTTTGGATCTGCTTATCATCTTTGAAAACCTGCCAGTTTTTTACATTATCTGGGATAGAGGGTCTCTATCTCACTTCAATTTGATATGTCCCAATAAGGTGCGTAGGGACTCTAAAATTTGCGGTAGAAGTGGCCAGGGCATCAGCTACACAATTTTGTACTCTAGGGATCACCTTAAAAGAACATTCTTCAAAGCATTCAATGAGGTCCTGTGCAACATTTTGGTAGCTTCTCATCTAGGGATATCTCGCCTAATATTCCCTAGTTATTTGTTTAATTATCATCTCAGAATCCCCAAGTAACACCACTCTCTTGACTTGGATCTTCTTCAGGACTAGAATTGCTA
This sequence comes from Pseudotsuga menziesii, assembly GCA_001517045.1. Lineage (NCBI taxonomy): Eukaryota > Viridiplantae > Streptophyta > Pinopsida > Pinales > Pinaceae > Pseudotsuga > Pseudotsuga menziesii. The sequence goes on along the minus strand of LPNX010730726.1, from coordinate 348,071 downwards.
ATATTATAGCCTCGTATTCTACTTCATTGTTCATACAGTCAAAATGAAGATTGTAAGAATACTTCAAATCTTGCACTCCTGGGGGTCTCATCCACACTCCAGCTCCTGCTGCTCCTCTACATGTTGACCCATCAAAACTTACTTCCCACACTCCATCCACCTCCTCCTGGGTGGGAACAAAGGCAACATTCTGGAAACCACAACTGTCTGTGTCTCCTTCGATGAAGAAAATGGATGATCCCATCTCAGTGTCCAATGCATAGATCAGGCGATTGGTTGGCCTTTCAGCACTGGTCACCATATAGGATAGCCTTTTCTCCCTAAAAATCCTTCTCTGTGTTCCAAAAAACAGAATAGTAGCATAGGACATGTCCATTTGAAAAGTACCTTTCAGTTTGGCTGGCCAAGATCTTGACATGAACATTCCAAACTTTGGAGGGATGTCAGCCACGACCACATCCATGACTAGGTTCTTGGCGGGGATTTAGGCCAAAGAGATGGCTAGATCCTTTATCAGTCCTAGGCACCTGACTTTGCTGGAATCAAAAGAGAAAAGGTATTTGTAGGGTCTAGTCACTTCCAATCCCAGTTCCTCCATGACCACCCTGGGCATCATATTGTGGGAGGCTCTTGAATCATGCATGGAATTTTGTAAGATGGCATTGTGGATGTTCAAACCAATATAGAAATGGGGGGTATCTTCCTCAACAGAATATTCTACACAGGGTCCAAAAAGGTAGGTGGGGCTATTATCTTGGAGATTTAGGGAATTTGACATTTCATAAATTCCTCCAGGAGGCTTCAACAATTTGGAAACTTTAGAATGATATTCAGAATTTTTAAGCAGCTTAGTGAGAGGGACAAATATTTTTATATTTGCAATTTCAGCCTCCAGACTGAACGAGGTTTTCCCTTGATCTGACCCTCTTGGGTGATCTTCCTTTTTCTCCTTACCTTTGGGCTCCACTACATTCGTGTAGTTCTCCACAGGGGGTGGGATGTTCTTTGATTTGCTCATAGAGGCTTTGTTTGTTGCCTCTCTATTTTTTGCTTCAAGAACCTCTATGTTCCTCATACCAATGATTGCAAGTTGGTATCCCCTTTTGAAGTCATATGTTTCTCCAAATGAAATATCTCCCCTCTCAAGACAGGACTTATCATGGAGGGTGGTTTAGTGTCTAGCTAATGAATTTCATCTCCCCCCTGATCTTCTCCAGCCAGATCCACATAATTTTTTTCAAAATGAGGCCTGACAGGTGGATTAGGATGGTTTCTTTGGTCGCTCTATCTATTTTTGGGAACTTGTGGCCTTCTAGTATTTTGGTTCATGTTCTGTTGTTCTTGATTTTTCCTGGGACGCGGTCTACCATCCACAGAGACTCTCTCCATCATTCTTTCCATGGTTCTCAGCATTTTGTCTATTATGACCTCATCAGAGCTATAGGTAGAGGGTTGTTCACCCTATTTATCTTTCCTCCTCTCTCCTCTTTCTCCTTCCTCTCTTCTCCATCCTCCCCCATCTCTTCTCCATTCTCCTTCCTATTTCCTCTGGTATCCTCCATCTCTTCTTCATTATGCTTCCTCTTTTCTCCGCTGTCCTTCTTCCCTTCTCCATTCTCCCTCCTCTCTCTTATTCTTTCTTGCGGTGGTTAGATTGACCTCCACCTCTATGGAATATTTCATCATAGTTGCCAAGGAGGATGATCTTCTTTCACTCAGCCACAAGGAAAATTCACCATCAAAAGCTTCAGCATATTGAAGCCGGGAGGAGCCAATGGGAGGTTTGAATTGGGCAGGGATAGCATTGTATACCTTCATGAATCTATCAGATAGTTCTTACACATATTCACTCTTCTTTCTTCTCATTGAGTGATATTGGGACAAATACATCTTAGGGTTCTTCTGATCTCCCCATTTGTCCCTGAAGGAATCTTCAAAATCTTTGTAGTTGGATGGAGTGGTATGCGAGGTTCGTGAACCATCTTCTTGCCTCTCTAGTAAGGTACTGAGAAAACAGTCTGACTTTCACATCTTCATGGTCTACTTCTTCTAAATTTGTCCAGTCTGAAAACCACTCAAAGTGCTCTTTAGCTCAATATCCCCTCTCCATATTAAATTGTCTGATTCTTTTGGAATAGAGCAGGGGAAGGTCATGAAGAACAATAGGGAGTTTTAAAGGGAAGTACCTAGCCATCCTTGGAGGTACAACAGGGTTCACAGGAGGGATTAATACTAATGGAATAGAAATTGGTAAGCTGTGAGGAACTGCAGAACTAGAAGATGAAGGTTGGTTTTGTTTTGAAGTAGTGGGAGAGGAAGATGCAGCAACCGAATGCGTTATGATAGTGGAATTTAGAAAGGTTAATGCAGGGGGCTCTGGGTTAGGAAGGTATTGGGAATCCTTTCCTAGAGGTTCTAAGTTCAGGTATGACCAGGGAATGTGGGGAAAATCAAACGCAGAAGTATTAGACAACAAGCTAGAGAGGTTGGACTCAGATTTAGTTATGGGGAAGGTTAGTCTAATCTCCTCATTACAATGTTCAGATATATCGCTAACATCAATAGCAATTTTAGCATGGAAAGAAATATTTCTAACAAACCTTTGCAGCTTGTTGGCCCTCTGGATCAATATTTTTGGATCGAAGACTTCTTGGAAGGATTCTGCATTGGGATTTCTCCTCGTGTGGGTTCTTTTGGGCCTCCGGTATTTCCCAGTGGAGTCACTTTCAAAATTTGTGTGGATTCACCATATAATGTACAACCAATTGTGTGTCTAAGACTGACTGCTCAACCAGATCATAGAACTAGGACGATGTTGTTTCTCCTAGGGATGATTTTCTCCTTCAATACCTGAAAACGGTGCCAAGATATTATCACCCTGTAATGTTTCTATGGTTGGGGTAGGGTGTCACAAAGGTAACCATTTAAACCAATATTTAGACTGTAATCTAGGCTTATAGTCAGAGAGGGCTCCCTCTTTGTCACAAAGTCATTCACATATACATTTGGCTTTTAACAAGCAGTCAGAAGGCATAGATTCTGATGGTAACATTGTATTTGTGGATTCATAAATGGTGAAATACATAGACAAGAAAAACCATCGGGCAATGGATTCAAGGTCTGAAACATTAAAGGACTTACAACAAATAATAATCAGCAATAATCTTCCTAATCTGAGGCAAAGTAGGCATCAATATTCAACAAAATATCTTTGAAGAGATGGCACGAGGAAAAGAGAAAAATCTTGATGTAACAAGAGGAACTTATATGGGCACAAATCTCCTAAATATGCCTTTAAAACAATCAACGGTAGAGGCTAGTAATTGTAATGGATCATGGGAGATGAATTCCATAACAATCACTAGAAACACATAAACAAATGCATAATCTGACGTGAAGAGCGCTTGATAGAGAGCGAATTCTTCACATACAACTAGAAATGCATTAGTAGACAATACACAAATATGAAATGGAGTTTATGAAGGAAAAATAGACTGAATAGAGGACGCAGTGATGAATCTCAAAAAACTGAGAGCACACTTTTCATTAAAGCTTCCAAGAACATTACAAAGCTACAAAATCACAGAGCGGAGGCTTATGAATGAAATATTTCAACCCTTTATTCCTCTTTCGAGGGCATATTTATAGTGTAAGAAGGCTCCTGAGACCAACCTCGAAACAGATCCAAATACAGAGAACGGGGATCAAACTCATATACATAAAATCGTAACAACTTTTGAGCTGGAAGATTCACCATGATCACAAAAATCAAAATAGTTAACCATGTTGGGATTCTCATGATGGACCAAAAAAATGGGAAATATAACACCTGGAAACCGCGCCTTCTGGATGAAAATGATGGCTGGGCTCTTCCTTCATTGTTCTGCAACAAAATCTTCCTTTCCTGCAATTTTTTAGTGAAATTTCTTTTGGACTGTTGATCTTACCTCAAGATTCATTCTGGGTCGTTGATATGAGATCTTTGGAAGGCAGGAAATGGGCTGATAGCTTTTCCACAGTTCAATGTGGTATTTCCACCTCTGTGTCATCCTTCCCTCCCTCCACTCACTCTACATCGTTGATATCCATCAGATTTATCCTGAGCCGTTAATCTAGTGGATTGCAGAAAACAGAAATCGAAAATTCAACTTTTTACACTTAGAAATTTTGGGTTTTTTGATTTTCTATTTCCATCGTTCTGCACCTTTACGCACCACTGATCTAGGAGGAATCCTTCTGAGATGCCGATCTGGTGGATCATCGAAGGTAGAAATTGAAATTTCAAATTTTTACACTTATAAATTTTGGGTTTTCCGACTTCCGATTTCCACCCCTTCGTTCTTTTCTGGAACGTTGATATTTGACGGAAGTGCCCTGAACCGTTGATCTGGCGGATTACAAAAAGAGGAAATCGAAACTTCAACCTTTTATACTTAGAAATTTTGAGTTTTCCGATCTTCCATTTCCATCATTCTATGCCTTTCCACACCGTTGATCTGCGTTGAATCCTTCTGAGTCGTTGGATCTCGGATCGCAGAAGTCAAAAATTAGGATTTCAAATTTTTACACTTAGAAATTTTGGGTTTTCTGATTTCCAATTTCCGCCCCTTCATTCTTTTCTGGACTGTTTATCTTTGACAGAAGTTCCCTGAACCGTCGATCTGGCAATCGCGGAAAGAAAAAATTGAAACTTCAACCTTTTACACTTAAAAATTTTGAGTTTTCTGATTTTCGATTTCTGCCGTTCTGTGCCTTTCAGCACTGTTGATCTGGGTGGAATCCTTCTGAGTCGTCGGATCGCAGAAGTCAGAAGTCGGGATTTTAACTTTTTACACTTAGAAATTTAGGTTTTCCGACTTCCGATTTCTTCCCCTTTGTTCTTTTCAACACCGTTGATATTTGATGGAAGTGCCCTGAACCGTCGATCTGGCGGATCGCGGAAAGTGGAAATCAAAACTTCGACTTTTTAATGATATAAACTTTGTCTTTTTCGCTTTAGAAATTCTGCTCCCTCTTTTATTGGGCGGGAATGACTCTTGACCCTTCAATCTCTTCTGCGGGTTGAATTTCCAGCATCCATTCTTTCCCAAACCCTTTCCTTGATCGGATTTTTCATACTTAAGCACATTTCTAGGTCGTGTCAAAGTATTTCTTATTGTTTTGACATACAGGATTAGGAATAAGCCTCCCTAGCAACATCAACTCTTCTCCTGCATATCTATAGGTCATAAGACATGAAAAGTTCTTGACCCTACCCCTCATTTTTCAATGGTCCAAACCATTGAAAGGGGATTAATGCAGATTCCTCGTGTAGAAAACTTCAAAATTTAGCACAAGTGCTAACAGGATGCTTGGCTTGGATTGTTGTATGGAAGAATGCAACGTTAAGGCTAGGTTGTGATGTTCTTTCTTTATGTAATTCTATGTATCTCCTTGATTACATTAATACAAATATATTTCCATAAACATTGTTGTGTTGATGATGTTTAGAGCTTTCTTCCTTAACTGTTAGCTTAGATCAATTCATGTTTGGATACACATATATTGTTTGCTTGTTTCCACTTGCTTTACAGGGTTTTGCGGCTCAAGATCTGGAGTCTCTGGAGCTTGGATCAACAAAGAGAGAAGATGATTTGCAGACCTCAAGTAAGTGATCTATCTATCGGCTTGCATTTCTATTTGATCTAGGAAAGTAGGTTGTATTGTATACTTTATTTGTTCTAGATACACTTGGACTAGGGAGATCTAGCTTGAGTCTGCTTGAGTAGATTTATCCACTAACAAATTTGGCAACCATACTGGGGAAGTACACAGATCTGATTTCTTTTGATTTTGATTTCATATATGTTTATCAATCCTTTTTCTATCCTATAGAGACCCTCTCTCCTTTATATTTTGTCTTTGAAGAGTGTCTTGCTTCCTCTTAATGCTCTTTGGATCACTATCATACCTTCTTTCCTTCTCCCATAGGAGATCTAGCTTTTACCCTATTTGTTTCTCCACCGGCACACCTAGGATGTGTAGACAGAGTGTCGATGCTCTTGTGCAATGTAGTAGGTATGTCGACACTCTTGTGTAGTGTTTTAAGTGCACCTGCCCCTCCTCGGTTCTCTTGTGTGGTGTTGTAAGTGAGCCTACCCCTCCCAGGTGCTCTGGTGCAGTGTAGGAAGGTGCTCCTACCCTTTGAAACTTAGAGATCAGCTCAGATTTCCTTCTTTTTTGGGTTTTGGTTGGATGGATTGTGGTTTGTAGGATGGATATCATATTCATACCACCCCTAGATCCAGAATTACCTCTGTTTGGAGTTGATTTTGTTCAGTTTGGGATGTTTTACTAGTCAAGTCAGTGACTTGGTTGTGGTAGGCAATTTCAATCCTCCACTTGTTAGTGCTTCCTTGGATTTCCTAATCACATTTACATATCTCTTCATATCTGTCTGGATATTTAGATATGATATCCAAACCCTTCCTCCCCTCAATCATTGAGTTTTGGTTGCATTTTGGTTGTTTTGGAGCAATTCTTGAGTGTTTTGGAGTTGTTTGGGTTCTTTTCATCTTCCTTTTGATTTTTGAATGAATGGAGTGCTGTAGATATTCTCTCATTTTCTGTTTGTATATTTGAAAATAGTATAGTTATCAAGTTTCAATTTGATATATGCATTTTAAAATCAAAGTTCTTCTTTACTTTGTTTTGTGCATTGTTAAGATTTGTTGCATCTTTGATTCCATTTGTGCTTTTTGGGACTATTATTGCATAAAGTTAGAATTGTTGCACTCTAAGAAAGAATTATTATTTTCTTTATTGTTCAGATTCATGTTTGTTTGAAGAGAAAAATCAATAAAAATAAAATCAAATTTAAAAGAAAAAGAACGAGCCAAAACCTAAACCCTAAATTCCCCCGAACCCTCCTATGCTCGCATAAGAATTCATGTCTTTTCAAGAATTGTGATTGATGTTGATATTTAAAAATTCATAGTTGGCTTTGACTAGAACTTGGTTTTCTTAGATCTCTGATTTCTATTTTTTTTAACAGAAAACTCTTTCCCTACCTTAGGTAGATTTCATCGAAAGAGAAATGCACATTTTCATGTAGCTAAGATTTGCATTCTTTTTACATTTCCTGTCTAAACTTGATGGATCCACTTAACCTCTCAAGATAAAATTAATTCTAGTTTAGGTTTAAAATATTTTAGTAACTGTGTGTAAGTTAGTGACGTGCTCCTACATCATTAAGCATGGAAGTTGTCGTTTTATGCCTGCACTGCATTCCAGGGGTTGTGTGGTTATTCCACATACCGTCGGTATATCGAACGACCTTTCACATACCCTTGAGGTATATAGAAAGTTACTTCACATACTCGATTATATATAGAAAGGCCTCTTTTCTACTGTTGTGCATTAGATAGCACCACTATGGAGTTGAGCTCCCTCGTACCTAGTGTATATTGGGAGACCCTCTTAGGACTCATGTGACCAACTGAGTTAAACTTTTGGCAATCTCTGCTTCACAATACATCGAGAACAATACTCGGGGAGATTACTACGCACATGTCATCCAGGTAGTCAGGTATTCAGGAAAGGGTACGGTCCCAATCCTCCTTGTCACACTTTACTGTTGGACCCTACGGTATATAGCGAGTTGTGAAACCTTGATAATCCTGTGAGGATCCTGGTCGTTCATCCACTCCTTTTCACACCTTTTGCTTGTTTATTTTAGACTTGAGTAGTGTTTTTTTGTGTGGTACTTCAAATATTGTTAGAGAGTTCAGATATCGGATACTCTCCTGGGACCACCAGTCAAGAGACCCATTTTTAGGGTATGTCTTTTATTTCTCCCCCTTGTGGATATGTTGGTCCTCCCTTTATGGCCACTTTGAACATTCCTGGATTGACTATAGAATTACCTGTATGGTTATTCTCCAATCCCTCCATACCAAATGCATCCTTTGTGTTGGATCCTAGTCCTTTACCACATGAGCATCGACCTCATGTTAACCCTTCTCCTTCTTCGTCAAATGTTGAATCGAATTTCCTTTTATTTCTATTCACCTGTTGAAAACTCTAATGTTAGTAAACAAGCAAGTAAGAAGAAGACAAAAAGGAAGGCTAAGAAGAAGAACACTAAGCAAAAGTTCATAGCTATAACATCTGATCGTCATGTTGGAATCCCACTAGCCACTGATCAGTATGCTGGGAGTATGGATGTACCTTTTTTTGGCTCGCGTAAACCTAAGTCCCCTTGTAGACTTTGCAAGGGTGATCACCTTCTCAAGGACTGTCCCAGTCTTTCCATGTGTCAAAAGTGTGGTCTAAACATCTTGTGTCATCATTCTCTGATCATCATGTCGATGATGCCCCATCAACCAGTGACTATGTGGTTAATATACGTAAAGGAAAAGTCAGGTATCCTTGCTTGTTATGCAAGGATATGCACCGCACTTAACTTTGTCCCTGCATGGATGAAGCTTCAAGGGTGTTGGAATATATTACTGTTCCTTAGAAATGGATTCCAACCGGTTATCCTAAGTTGTCCCTTGACATCCCATTGGTTGATCAAGTAGTTGATTCAATTCCAACCTTGGTTGATCCCACTCTTCCATTGAAGAGTGAAGCCAAAGCGGTCAACCTAGTTCCAACATCGGTCGATCCCACTCTCCCCTTGGAGAGTGAATTTAAAGTGGTCAAGTCGATCTCATATCCACCTGATCCCACTCTTTCATCAAAGAGTGTTAATAATGAATTAGTCACTTCGTCATAGTATTATTCTTGTCCCTCTCTTCTAATCGAGAGTGAAAACCATCTAGCTGAATTTTTCGTAGTTAGTTCCGATTGTTCTATCCAAGAGGAAGTTTTGTGTCTTTCGACAGAACCCTCTCCAAGTAGTGAGGTTATTTCATTTGACTGGAGTGACCTAATAGAATCTCATCTTCATTTGAGTGTTCCTTTCCAGATATCTATGAGATTTACTGGTAAGAGTATACTTCACACTATCGTTGATGAAGGGGATTCTGTTATCATTCTATCCTCTACTTCTTGGCAAGCCATAGGTTCTCCTCCGCTTGTGCCAGCCACCAATCAGATATTGGCTTTTAATCCAAGACCTGCGATGCCTTTAGGGATCTGTCCTCATTTTCCTATTACTTTGGAAGGAAAAACTGTCTGTATTGATCTTATGGTAGTCCAAGGTCCCTTAGATTTCAATCTGCTCCTTGGTAGAGATTATTTTTATGCCATGAAAGTTTTGGTGTCCACACTCTTTCGAGTGATGTATTTTCCCCATTATGGGAATATTGTGACTGTTGATTAGCTTTCCTTCGTTAAACCTGATCATCATATGAATCCTAGTCATCTGACTTCCTTGAATATCCCGCATGTTCGTGTGGTTCCTTCCCCTTCTAGTTAGCTTCTTCCCATCATAAGTAAAATGGGGGGCATGGCTCTAGCCTTTGGACATCATATTGGAGTTAAGTCTCTAGCTTCTTATGTAAGGGGGAAACCCACCAACCTATGGACATCATGTTGGCTTAGAATTGTTTGTGAGCATAGTTCCCATTATGTTTTAATATCGTTAAAAATGAAACAGATTCCTGGGAGCATAGTTCTTTTTCTGTGTCAAGCTCATTAAAAAATGAAAAAAATGTTAGTGAGCATAGTTCCCTTTCTGTGTCAAGCTCATTAAAAAATGAAACAGATGTTAGTGAGCATAATTCCCATCATGTGTCAAGGTCGTTAAAAAATTAAACAGGCATCGACGAGCATAGTTGTCATTCTGGGTCAAGCTCGTTAAAAAATAAAACAGATGCTTGTGAGCATATTTCCCATTCTGTGTCAAGCTCGTTAAAAAATGAAACAGGTGTCCTCAAGCATAGTTATTTTCTGTTTCAAGATTGTGTAAAAATGAAATAGGTCCAAATAAGCATATTTATTTTCTGTTTCAAGCTTATGTAAAAATGAAACAGGTCACCTTGAGCAGTGTTTATTCTTGGTTTCAGGCTTGTTAAAAAATAAAACTCACCTTGAGCACGGTTCCTTTTTTGTGTCAAGCTCATTAAAAAATGAAACAAATTATTCCATTGTGTCAAGACTCAACTTTTAAACATTCATTTCATCTACTTGTAAAGTAGACAAAACGAAGCTTGGGGGGCATGTACCCTACATCTTTATGTTGGAGTTAAGCTACTTGACAGTTATCTAGGGGGAAAGTACCAACCACTGGACATCATGTTGGGAAATCACTCATCAATGGGAGTCATTTTGAGCATACTTTCTATAGTTTCAAGCTCGCTAAACCATGGAATGACCCTTTTGAGCATAGTTTCTTATTATGTTCCAAGCTCATTAAAAAATGAAGTAGATACCCTGAGCATTATTTCAACTGATCTTCAAGCTTGTTAAAAATAGTAAGACGATGTTGAGCTTACTTTTCATTTTTTTTTGCTCTGGTTATACATGAAAAGTGTTTTGATATTACTTTATCGCTTTTTTGTGCTTTGGATTCAAACATGAAAAAAGGTTCCGAGTGCCTTTTATCCCTTCGGCGTGCTCGTTTAAAACTCAGTGAAGAGGTATCGAGTGTACTTTTACTGTTTTTCAAACTTGTTAAAATTGGATTATGAAAAAAGAACCCTAATAGATTCCTCTTTAAGATCTTTTTGGACTCTTAAAATGTGAAAAGATTGCCAAATGAGCTTGTCTTTTTCACGCTAGTAAAAGGACCTGAAGAGTCGTCTTCCTCGTGATAGTTTACCCATTTTCGAACTAGGGGGGACTATTTACGAAAAAGGTATACTCTAGACAATCATGAATGGAAGAGTTCTCCTGGGAATTATTTTATATTTTTTTAGGCCTTGGGGACTAAATTTACGAAAAAGTCCATTTTGGAGTCTTCTTAGTCATTTCAGACTTTCTAAACATGAAACGACAAATGAGTTTACTTTCATTAAACTCATAAAATCAAATGATGAAGGAACATTTCTGGGAACGAACCCCTCCTTTCTCAAGTTCATAAAACATATGAGAATGGAATCATTGTTTGATGATATAACTAGTGTTTGTTACCCTCTTTGAACTCATAAAACTGAAAAGAGGTACTCATCCTTCGTGATGGGGAAATTAAGGGAAGAGTTTGTGTTTCATTTTATTTATGGCAGTACATAGTTACTCGTGAACATGGCACTCATTTGCGTATGAATTTTAGTACTTGCGTAGTCAGTTTGTCTTCAAGTCTTATTGATTCCATAAGTCTTCTTAACTCCTTCGAGTTGTCCAAGAATAATCCCGTCGTTAGTTGCATTGGGGGATTGGTATCATTCTCATGTCAATACTACCAAGTCATGCCATGCCCATGTTCAAGATAAGTTTGCTCATCTGTTCACTGTCTGTAGTCAGTTTACTTTCTATCATGTTGGTCATCTTTGAGTCAGTCTTGTAGATCATTTTGTTGTCCAGTTTGCTCTAAACATATATTATTATGTTTTGTGTCAATGATGTGGGATTCATCATGGACCTCCTTCAATGAGTTTATTCATGTCGAATTCAACATATAATCCAGGGATTAGACTTAGAAACCAAGTCAGGTACCTTGGACCTGCATGCCTCAATGGAAGGTTACATCGCTTTCAACATGAGTTTACATCATTGACTCTTTATTGAAAGATCTCATCAAGTGTTTGACTCCAAGTCCTTTATTCACATTCAATGGTATGTACTGAGATACCTTGGGAATCATTGACATCAATGGTGATTTCCCTTGCACTTGTTAACAGTTTCAATTAATGACTGGTAATCAAGTGGTTTCTACCATGTTCAATGTCAAGACATTGTAATCACATGGTTATATTCGCATCATTGAGGTTTCGACTTGAAGACCCTGGGTTATATGATATTTCACCTAGGTTGCGACGGAGTTTGTTTTGAGTCAAATTACATGGATCCACTTTTTATTGGTCGTGGATGTGTTATCATCTCATCATGGATATACCTTTGTGTCTAGTAGCCATGATTGTGTTCAGTCGATATCTACTACCATGGATCTGTATTGTATTGGTCGGCAGCCACCATATGAGTCATATGAGATTTGAGTCAGTTGTACTGCAGTAGCTTCCATCCAACATCCTTGCCTTCAATTTCTTCACTTCACAAATCATTCACCTATCACATTCCTCTAACTTCATGCTTTTAGGCGAATTCTGTTACACTAAAATCTAGTCATGTTGAGCCATGTGTTAACCCTATACCTTAATCCCTAAAGTTCCCTTGGCTGAATGGCATTGGATAGGAGGTTATTTCCTTACCTTTTTTCCCCTCTAAGAAGGTAGGCACTCTTTCTCCTAAGGCAAGGTGTATCAACACCTTTTCCCTTCATGCTAGAAGTGCCATCAATGCTCTTTCCCTTCATGCAAGGTGCACCAACACTCTTTCCCTTCATTAAAGGTGCACCGATGGTGTTTAGAGGGAAAAAAATGAAGCTTCGAGACTCTTCTCGAATGTGGATGAGGTGGAGGATCATCCCTATCATCTAGGTGAGGTGGCATTCGATTCCCTAACCTATGGAAAAGATCCCTTAACCCATTCTCCTTGTTCTCAAACTACTTTATCCATTTAGTCTTATAAATTGAACCCTCTCTCCATTGTGAAGGGAGGAAGGACTATGGTACTTTTATGCTGGTGAAATTTCTAGGTGATCCCTATCATCATTTGGGAGGCTTAATATATTGCTTTGGAGGCTTGGCTTGGATTGTTGTATGGAATATTGCAATGTTAAGGCTAGTTTGTGATGTTATTTCTTTATGTATTTCTATGTATCTCCTTGATTACATTAATACAAATCTCTTTCTATAAACATTGTTGTGTTGATGATGTTTAGATATTTCTTCTATAACTGTTAGCTTATATCAATTCATGTTTGGATACAAATGTACTGTTTGATTGTTTCCACTTGCTTTATAGGGTTTTGCAGCTCAATATATAAAGGATATGGAGCTTGGATCAATAAAGAGAGAATAGGATTTGCAGACCTTGGGTAAGTGATCTATTTGTCAGCTTGCATTTCTATTTGATCTAGGAAAGTAGGTTTTATTGTGTATTTGATTTGTTCTAGATCCACTTAGATTAGGGAGATCTAGATTGAGTTCACTTGAGTTGATTTATCAACTAACACCTTGTCATGGATGAACAAATCCTCCAACTGTCAAGTCCATATGGGAATCTTATTTCTTTCCCATTTGCACAATCCCAATGGCTCAACTATCTACCACTAATCATGCAATTACCACCATGAATGGAGGAATCAAATATAGGAAATTGATGCATTTGTTGCTACTGAAAAGTGGGTGGTGCTCTCACGAAATACCCATGGATGAGTCTGGGATCCTCCTTCTCCTTAGTTGGAACCAAAAGAAAGAATCCCTTCACCCAATTATAATTCTCATGTGTTGTAGTTGTAGTAAAAATTGTAGAGGATGGAAATTCATTAACCAAATTGAAACTTTGGTAATACTCATCCACCGGGGAAGTGGATGAATCCCTTACTCCTTTGACTAGTTCATAATTTGTACCATCTTGTGCCTCCTCCAAAATTATACATCTTTCACCAAGAGGCATATCCAAAACTCTATGAAAAAGTGCAAGTGCTTGGTCTCCATTTTGTTTTCTCTCAAATCCTTGAAGGACATACAAATCACAATTCACCTCCTATGCATATGTACTAGAGTTATATGATGGATTCAAAATGTATCTTTGTGGCTTCCCATAGGGTAGGAAAATATTAGTAAATCCAAAAGACTTATCATAGAAGCAAAAATATTTTTTTCCTTGATGAATCTCCATCTTGGATATGTATTCATCCACCCAATCCATGGATGAATAAAATGTTTGGCTTGATGATTTATGTGGAATGTAATCATCCACCTTCTTCATAGCTAAGTATTATCTCAATATAGATAGCTCCTAAGGCCTCTCCTCTAATGCATTCATGTCAAACAACTCCCTATAGATGTAGGAAAACTTGCGCATCCTTGAACCTCCATCTCAGTGATGTACTTGTCTATCCAATCCCTGGAAAAATAAGTATCTTTACTTGCAGATTTGAATGGTTTGTCTTCCTGAATGTTTTTCTTCAACAATTCAAATGTTTGTCCAAGATCTTCTATGGAATTTGCTTTCACCAACACTTGTGAATCAAAACTTTCCTCATGTTTGTCCTCCACATGAGGTTCCTTCATCACCTCCACTATGTCATCTACCATGTGAAAATCACCATCTTCCATGTAGGATAGGGTGTGTGATTAAATCAAATCCTTTTGAATTTGATAATTCTGTATTATTGATTCTTGAAGGGCCCTTTGTGTGCTCGTCCATGAATTATTGGTGATCTCCAACTTACTAGTGAGACTTTTCGATTCTTTTTCTTCCTTCTTGAGTGCATTATGGTACATTTCATCCAGCATGACGAGATGTTCTCTATCATATGTTAAGTTCATATAGCTATATTTCATCTTGACCATGCCTTCTTTTAGTGCTATGAACTCTTCTAGAAAGGATTCTCCTTCCAACTCTCCTACATAATCTTTCCAACAACATCTAGTCACAAAGGAATTGGTGTCAACGAAGTTGTTCATGGTTGTTGTAAGCTTCTCTTTGTCCTCCTTTAGTGATCCACTAAAAACAATGTCCTATACCAAGTTTTATCCTTCCCATGTCTGATGCATAATATCATCTTGCTTGTGGCATGGATCCACAACACAAATATCATTCTCAACATACCGACCAACTTTAGAATATGTTGCAAAATCACTTCCATGATATGAAGTGGAGGGTATCTTTGAAGGTTGGAATGAAATGTGATAATTTCAAAAATAAGAAAGCAAATCATACCTTGGAATTTAATCTTCATCATCTTCCTGTAAGGACCCTATGGTGGCCTTTTGTTCCACCAAATTCTCAGTCTCACACCCAAGTGGTGTGGCCTTGTCTTCCTTTTCATTATGTAGATCAACAGGTGATTGTAAATCTGATTTATGAACTTATTTTGGATCTGATACAAAAGATGTCTCACCTCCTTTACATGAACCAACATCCTTAGCAGTGATCTGGAGATCAACCACAAAGAAGTTGGGAGTGAATTCATCTTCCCTTTCTTCTCCCTTGCAGTGACTTACACTCCACCTCGGGAATCTCTTCTTCTTCTTGTCCACTTGAAGAACTAAGTGGATCATAGTCCTTTTCACTGATTGAGAATGGATTTAAGGCCTCATCTTCCTCTTTCTTAATTTTTCTATAACCAATAGATCTTTGGATCTCTTCTTTCCATAGCATGGGCTTCACCTCTTTATCTCTTTTGGCTCTAGGTGGAAAACATCTAGTCCCCACTTTATTGCACACGTCATCCACCATATGTGAAATATTTTCCATGTTTGACAGACAATATGGATCTTTGAATAACTTATGTATCTCCAGGTAGCCGTAATCTCAAAAATATAAGACCTCCCTTATCTCTTCTTTTAAAGCACAATATTCCATGAAATACTAGAAGGATTCCTTACCACCGGACATTTAACCAACAACACTTGTAGATTTATGCCATATGACTTGATCATATTTTGGATGCAAGAAGTCATAAACATCATACCTAATGGATCTACCTGAGGTACTGCATGAGGGATATTCATACTGCTCAAGGTCTTCTTCGATCATTGGTAGGAGCCTCATAGCTGCAACTTGATTTAGTGATTTGCAATCGTATTCAACAAAGAGCCTTGTTTCCACAGGATGAGCCAAGGAAATAAATTTGATACCATTGTAATATACCTGATATGATATCATATCAGAATATTAACTATGCTGCACTTATTAATTAAAATTAGAAATTAAAACTTTGCAATTTTCCAGGCACTTCTCGATACTAGGTAAAATAGGATTATTATTGATAAATTTGTAAAAAAGGGCATCGAGATGATGGAAGAAAAAAAAGAAAATTTAGGACAGATATAGTTCCTTCCCTAAGAAAATGTAGGTTGGGTACCATTTAGGTTTCTAAATAAGCTCCGTTGAATTCTACTTCCATGCTTTTGGGTGTCCGAACTGTGCAAACTAGGAGAGAACTATCACATCCATTCAAACAGGGCTTATGCAAGTTTAAAATGTTTTATAAGAAACATAACATGAAGAAAATGATTTTTAAAAAGTTTAGCAACTGATATGGGATGATTTGGGGCTGTTTGGAATGATTTGGAAAAAAACTAGCAGTTTGGCCTTGGAAGAACCTGTGCAAAGGTGGCTGTCCAAATGTTGTAATATCTCAACAAATTATAAATATGAGAGTTGGTATGGGTATTGGGGTGATTTAAAATCCTACATAATCTTTCATAATGATATTTTAGTGCATAAAACTTCCATATTGATTAAAATAGTAAGACTAGTCTAGATTTCCCAGCCAAAGAGCAAGGGTATGCATAATATGATAAATTTCGAATCAGATTTAGTGCATACATGCTAATAACATATTATATATATTAATACATAATTATTCACACATCATATAACTTAATTCTTCTCCCCATGGACCTTAGTTCATTCTTATTGCATTAAACTGTCAAAAGCCCCACTAGATGGGCAAATAAAGATCCTCCCATGAACATTTTAACATGAAATATATATGGGACAAAATCCTTAATGTCATACAAATATCAGAAGGAGTGAATATCATATACATAATTCTAACTGAACTTGATGAGCTCCTCCTTATATCAAATTAACTTGCAAGAAGATTGAAGGGGGAGAGAGGAGAAGGGGAATGGGAAACTTGGGGCGCATCACCCAAGAGGACTGAGGCTCATCGCTTGGTATGGAAGCCTTAGCTTCATCAACATAAAAATAATCATCAACCAAACTGAGAAATGGAGTTTGGAGAACCCGTAAATAAACCTTGAGTGACTTGGGTGACTTGTTGAGCAAGTTCTTCACCTGTTGAGCAAGTTGCCACTTGCTAAACCCTAACCCTAATAATGAATTCACACTCCTTGATGGAAATAGCATGTATGACTCATGAGAGATGTTTCCCTATCAATAACCTTTCATCCAAGTTATAAGTTGAGACCTCCTTGGGCCCAAAGTTGCTTGCTTTTGCTTATTACAACTTTTCTACACTTTTTGCTTTTGTAAGTGATCCTCTAAATGGAAACTACACCCTCCTTAGGTCTAGAGTTTCTTGCTTTTACTTCTGACTTCTTTTCTTGGATTTTGGTTACTTTCCATGTTTTTTGACTGGTTGATTTTTTCAGTGCCTTTGACAGTTATAATTATCATCCTAGGCAAGTTGGTTTGCCCCAATGCGCCCTCCTAACATGGAAAGTTATTTCCACATATTTATTTGCACATTAATTAATAATGAAAAAAATAAAACTAAGTACAAGCCTCCTAAATAATAATTTAACAAAATTCCCTACGTTAATTAATTAATGTTACTTTTAATCCCCTAGGTGTTTGGAAAGGTCAACACATTCAAGGTCCCTTCAAGAGAGCAGGACATGACAGGAGCAAAGAAACTTGGGTCTCAATTTTAGATGTGCCTATTCAGACTGAGGTATTATGTA
The DNA here is from genome assembly GCA_001517045.1 of Pseudotsuga menziesii. Lineage (NCBI taxonomy): Eukaryota > Viridiplantae > Streptophyta > Pinopsida > Pinales > Pinaceae > Pseudotsuga > Pseudotsuga menziesii. Next base: position 330,480 of record LPNX010730726.1, on the reverse strand, counting down.
CTTTATGCAATTTTCTTGATTAATAAGAGATCCTCATTTCCCACAAATTATGTGTACATGTGTTTATGTATAACTTGTCTTCATGCTATTTGATGCATATTTTGAGTATTTGTCTCTTTATTGTATATGTTTCATATTCATGACTGTCAAAAGTGTTGAGAAAGGTATATTTTTGTTGCATATCTTGAAGCATATATTTGGAAACTGGTTTTGGGAGAAACTCAAGCTTGGATCAACCTTCAAAAACAAGGCACTCATTCCTTGTATGTTGGTGGTCTCACCCCAGCCATAGGAACAAATTCCCTAACAAAAGCAAGGCTCCTCCTTTTGCCAAGTTCTTATGGCATCTTGACTCTAGAATATAGTATAATTGGTGTGGGTTAAATTCTGGAGGACGAAACCAAAATTTTATATACATTTGAGGACCAGTAAATGATCCTACTGAGGGTATCAGTATAGGATCAGAAAACATAGTCTTTATTTCTTCATGTTCTGAGACTTCATCTTCATCTTCACTAATGTGTGTAGTACTTCTAGCCTTTTCAAATTTCGGACTCTTCAAGTCTTCTTCATATTTTATGCCGCATTTCTTCACCCGAGGATTGATATATTTCTCTTATTGTGACTTCTAGCATCCTTTTTAGTTCTTCTATTTCTTTGACTAGTTTTCTTAGATACCTTTTCTTTTCTTTAATTTACGTCCTGAGTAAATTTTATTTGCATTTCCTAAAAAAAATTATATCCTCATGAAGATCAAGCTAATTCTTATAACTTCTTCTGGAAATGCAGATAATACAACCTACCTCAAACATCATATCAGGATATTTCTTGGACATTGTTAAAATGTTGTAACTTCGAAAGATATTCTAGTTTTGATAATTGTATTCCTCCTTCAAGAATTGTCACTGATGTAATTGGTCATGTAAGTCGGTTCAATAGTAACCTTGAGTCCTTATAATAAATATTATTTTGGTGTCCTACTTGTCAAGTACGCCCTATTAGTTAGACAAGTCATCCCTATTAGGTTTTAGGACACATCAAGAGTCAAATATAAATAGGGAGGCGTCCCCTTCATTTGTACTCACTTGACTCAAGCAAGTTTGCAAGAGAAAGAAGAAGGAGTGCGCCAGAAAGAAGAGAGAAGTAGATGTATTGGTTTTTACACTATTTTGGTTGAGTTCTATACTAGGGAAGTTTTGTTGGGTTTTCACCCCCATGAGGGTTTCCTAGGATAAATATTTTATTCTCTTGTGTGACTATACTTTTTGTTCTTTCATTGATCCTTATTTCTTAAATTGTTTTAGAATATCATCTAAGAAATAAGAAAACTTAACATGGTATCATAACCACCCTGAAAGGAGACATTGTAAAACTAGGGTTTATTGTTTCGAACAATTTCCTCGATAGATCAACTAGAAAACAAGGTTAACTCAAATCGCCCTAGTAGGGCACATTTTTCTGTGAATACAGAACTGAATTTTGAGAAGTTTCATTTTTGGGCCCGACACTACTGTCGAGAAGAACTAGGACTTCAAGTTTTTTGAGTTTACATCATCAATCTCAGAAAAAGGAAGATACAGTCTAGCTCACCTTAGGGAGACACATATTTTCCAACACTCATCCCTACAAGTGATTCCAACTGGAAAATTAGGGTTTTACCATCAAACCCTAAGTCATCCTGAAGAAGTTCAACTAGGAGAAGTCTTCTCCAAGTAAGTATTGTCTCTCCTATTTCCATTTGAGGTTCTATTTCTGTTAAATATGATAAAGAATAACAAGCTAGATGAAAATATTGAAGGTGTTGAGAAATTCATAGCATGGAAGTACCGGATCAGTTCATCCTATAAGAGAATGATCTAGAAGGATTCATAAAGGAGGAAGTTCCAGAACTTGAAGGGGATGAAGCTAAGGCCAAGCACAAGAAGGATATGATCAAGTCTAAAAGAATCATATCTTAATCCATCAAAGATAACTTGATCTCTCAAGTATCTTCAAGGAAAACACTAAAGGAAACTTTGTTTGATTCCCTATCCAACCTATTTGAAGGAAGGAACGTTAATAGGAAGATGACTTTGAGAAATCAAATCAAATGTGTGAAGGCTCAGAAGTCAGAAACCATGCACTCATACTTCACATGAGTCTCCCATATTGAGGAGAAACTGGAAGCTATTGGATACATGATAGAAGATGCATAATTTGTAATGGACGCCCTGAATGGACTTCCAAGAGATTGGGAATATTTAATTCGAGGAATATGCTCTAGAAGAAAAATGACCAAGTTTTGACATTTATGGGAAGAATGCGTTCAATAAGAAGAAAGAATAGTAGACATAGAAGAGAAACTAAATAATGGTTAATATCAATCCTTGGAAGTTCATACCAAAGGAAAGAACAATAGGAAGAGTTATGATCATCCTCCCAGAAAAGTACAAGGGTTTAACAAGAATAAGAAGTTCAAGAAATAATTCTTAGGATACGATTGATTCACTTGTCACAATATGGGACACATCTCCAAAAATTGTCCCATGAGAGAAGATCAACTCAAAAATAAGAACAAAATATTCCAGGCACATGCAACTGAAGACAATGATCAAGAATAAGAAGCAAGAACTAAAGAAGATGAAGAATCCTGTGAAGAATATGTTTTAATCTCAACACTCATAGGTTGAGTATCACCTGACAATGATACTTGGCTAGTGAATAGTGGTGCTTCCAGGAATATGACAGGTTGCAAGGATTCACTTTCTTGTATTGAATAGAAGGATTCTCCGCACAAATTAATGCTTGGAGATGATTACTAATATCCCATCAAAGGGATGGGAGAAGCTTCTTATAAAGTGGACTCGGGAAATTCCATGTAGATGAAGGACGTCATGTGTGTTCTAGGGATAAAGAAGAATCTCCTTTCTATCTCAGCATTAGATAAGAAAGGTTTTCAAGTTACTTTTGTAGATGATGAAGTTCTTATGTGGACAAAAGGAAAAAATATAGATGATGCAGTAGTGAATGGAGTTGAAGAAGGAGGACTCTATAAACTAAAGGGACATGTAGACTCGTCATTCATGACTAGAACCATAAGCCCATGTGAGTTATGGAACATAAGACTTTCTCATTTACAATACAAAGCATTACCAATTGTGAGAAAGGTGGTGATAGGCTTGCTAGAGATTCAGATAAACCATGAAGGAGTGTGCAAAGGATGTGCATAAGGAAAGAATACCAAGAACCCTTATCCAAGAAGTAACAATAAAGCAAAAGGGATTCTAGACATAGTTCACTCAGATATTTTTGGACCAATTCAAACTACTTCATTAAGAGGGTATGTTTACTATGCCTACTTCTTTGATGACTACTCCCGTAAAACTTGGATATATTTCTTAAATAATAAGGATTAAGTATTTGAGAAGTTCAAGGAGTTTAAGGATTTTGTAGAAAACCTCTCTGAAAAGAGGATGAAGACTTTAAGATCAGATAATGGAGGAGAATTCACATCAGGTGAATTCAACGAGTATTGCAAAGAAGCTGGTATTAAGAGGGAGTTCACCATTCCCTACAAATATATAGTAAAATGGTGTGGTGGAGAGGAAGAATACATCTATCATGGAAGTTGTAAAATCCATGATCTAGACCTACCTATGTATATGTGGGAAGAAGCATATAGAATAGTAGTATATGTGTAGAATAGAATCTCCCACAGTGCCCTTGGGAATAAAAATCCAGAAGACATGTTTATAGGAGAAAATATTGAAGTTAGTCACCTTAAAATATTTTGGTTTTCCAGTTTACATACACATTCCCAAGGAGAAGAGATCAAAGTTGGATCCTTCAGGAAATAAGGGATTGTTTGTGGGATATAGTGAGCAATCAAAATATTACTGAATCTATATCCCAGGGTACCATCAAATTGAGCTAAGTAGAGATGTTACTTTTGATGAAGATACAACCTTCAAGAAATCAAGGAAAGATAAGGAAGTCGAGGAGGAGCATGAAACTCCTAGACTTGCATAATTTTTTGAACCAATCAGAAATGAGGTGGGAGAATAGATACATGAGGACAATGACATAACATAACCTCAGAGACCTGAAGAACTTCATAGTGATATGATCTCACACAAAAGAAAGTAGTCTTGGGCATGAGAAGTAATTGAAGAGGAAGAAATATTTGGTGTCCTTGAAGGAACCATAAGAGAAATAAAGAAGCCAAAGCCATACCCTATTTATGTGGATTTGATGTGCATCCTCATTGATAAAGAACCTATGTGCTTTGTAGAAGCAATGAAGCAGAAAGAATGGGTATATGCCATGGTCAAAGAATATAAATCCATCATAAAGAATGATGTATGGGAATTAGTACCAAGACTAAAGAACAGGTTAGTATTATCCTTGAAATTGATCTACAAAACAAAGCATTCAGCAGACCACAGTCTAGAGAAGTACAAGGAAAGATTCATAGCCCATGGGTTCTCCCAGAAAGAAGGAATTGACTATGAGGAGACCTTTGCACCAGTAGCAAGGTACACCTAAATTAGAAATGATATTTCCTTGGCATCCAAAATGAAGTGGAAGTTACATCAAATGGATTTAAAACAAACCTTCCTAAATGGAGTATTAGAAGAAGAAGTATACATCAAACAACCACAAGGTTTTGAGATAGGTAACCATAAAACTCATGTATGCAAAATTAAGAAGGCATTGTATTGGCTGAAGAAATCCCCTAAAGTGTGTTATGGGAGAATTGATGGTTTCCTAATGAGTTTAGGGTTTAAAAAGATTAAATCGTATTCCAACCTCTACTACAAAGTTGAGGATGATGGGCTTATGATATTACTACTATATGTAGATGATTTATTTTTGACAGGTGAAGACAATCCCATCAATGAATTCAAGAAGAAGCTCATTGTAGAATTTGAGATGAAAGACCTTGGAATGATGCACTACTTCCTAGGTCCTGAGGTATGGAAGTATCGAAACAATTTTTTCCTCAACTAAGGAAAATATGTAGTAGAGATCCTAAATATATTTGGGATGATGGACTGTAAGGCTATGACTACTCTAATGACAACCAATTTGAAGCTATTAAATGATGATTCTTTGGAGACAGTGGATGTTACCTTATACATATAGATTATTGGTCCACCAATGTACTTAACCAATAAAATACCAGATATATGCTTTGTTGTAAACACCTTAAGTCAATATTTGGTGAATCTTAAACATATTCACTTAGTAGGAGAAAAACATGTGATGAGGTATCTAAAAGGAACGTTAGATTATGGTCTCATATATGCATCAGATGGAGAGACTAGATTACATGGATTTACATATTCAGATTGGGAAGGAAGTCTTGAAGATAGAAATATCACTTTAGGATGTTGTTTTAGCTTGGTATCAGGCATGATCTCATGGTTCAACAGAAATCACACCAGTATTGCACTCAGCATGGTAGAATCCAAATACATAGCAGCATGTCTAGCTTATAGTGAAGTAGTATGGCTTCGCAAGATGTTTGCAAGACTATTTAATAAAGAGGTAGAGGTAATCTATATCCATTGTGATAATCAGATTTGTATTAATATGACATAAAACTTGGTCCTTCATGATCAGATGAAACATATTGAAATCATATATCACTATATCCAAGATATGGTTCAAAAGGAAGCTGTAAAGCTCAAGTATGTTCCTACAGATGAAAAAGTGGAAGATATATTGACTAATCCTCTATCTCGTGTAAAGTGTGAATACTTTCAAGACAATTTTGGTGTAATATGAAAGGACCTCCCTAGAAATAGGGAATAGAAGGGGTAGAAGGCTCTCTGTTTCAGTGGTGTGGTAGCTCAATCTAGGAAAGGGTATATATGGTTAGGCTTGTTGGCCCAAAAGGGTTAGTAATTCAGATGAGGCCTATTGATCCTAGGGAGATTAGTGTGTCTAGATAGGCTTGTTTGGACTAAAAGGGTTAGTAAGAAAAACAATGCTTGTTTGGTCCCCACGTAGATCCATCTACTTGACTAGTGTGTTGGATCGAAATAGTTAGTAAGTCAGAAAAATTGCCTAGGTGGATCTACCAGAGAACCCACTATGATGCTGCTTCAGAAGGCCAAAGGGAAAGAGGTGGTTTTAGTATTCCATACTAATGAGGTTTGTTCAGTATTTTCATGCTGATGTGTAAGAGGTGGTTTCAGTATTCCTATATTGATGAAACAGGTTCAGTATTCTCATACCGATGTGCAAGAAGTGGTGTCAGTATTTCTAATTCATGAGGAAAGGTTCATTATTCTGATAATGATGTGCAAGAAGTGGTTTTAGTATTCCTATACTGATGAGGTAGGTTCAATATTCTCATACTGATACTGATGAGGAAGATTCAGTATTCCCATACTAATGATGATGAGGTAGTTTCAGTATTTTCAAACTGATGTTGATGAGGTAGTGTTGAAGCCTCGGATGTGCTAAATGTACCCTAGGAAACAACGTAAGGGAGATATCCCAGTCGAAGGATTTTAATAATACTATGCAATAATTACCCTATCCTCAAGCTATTTGGTATAGCTAACTCCAATGGGTTTTACGGCTCCATTAGATGCTAAGTGTTGGTTGCTCCTTGAATAGGAGACTTTGAATCATGACTGAAACTTAATCCTAAATGAAAACCTAACTTAATGTGTAATTTATAAAATTTAATTGCGATAGCCAGTTCATATTAATCTATCAATCTATGATAAATGAAAAAAATAACCATTTAATCAAACATACATTATGAAAAAAAAATTGTTTTCCCCATAAACTGATTATTGAAAAAAGGAAAAATACTAAATTTAATTAGTATCCAATTGATTATCAAGATGAAAAATTAGATTCATATCAATTGGTGTGTCATAAAACATTAAAGGTTATGAAATGATAAAAAATCATGACAAATCAAGAATTTTGCTCATCACAGATTGAAAATGATTCATGTTGCAATTGAAAGTAACTTTTGCGGTATAAACATAGGCAACATAATGTGAATATAAGATGGAAATCAACATATTATGAAAATAAATTGTAGAAAACAAAGCAAATACAATTTATTAAATGAATTGATGAAAACCTTACAGAAGATCTCCAGATCCAATGACCTAGCTTGCTGAAAAATTAGAGTACCATCCACTGATCCAAATAAGAAATTGTATGCATAAAAATTCATAATCATTCTATATTATAGAGAAAGAAATAAATTTGTCTCTCATGAGATCCCTTCCCCATCAGAGTATAGAAAGTAGGTATTTATACAAAATAAATGACATGAGAAGATAAGATCAGTTTCCCCAATTCTTGAGCTAACTAGATGAGATGTTCCATTTAGCAAATCCATCCATGAGAGAAATCTGGGAAATCTCATTTTGAAAAACCAATCGGATCTCTCAAATAAGATATTTTATGGGAATTCCATTGATTAGCCAACTAATTTGGCTAATTCTGCACAAAACCCATGTCTCGGATTTCACATATTCATCTTTATCACTTCAGAAATCACGTCCAAAGATCAGTGCTTTCCACTCAACATGTTTTGACCGTTCCAAATTTGGGATGTAAATCCTTCAATTTGATTCCTCCAAATCCAAATCCACACCTGTACAATTCAAAAGAGAAATTAAGCTTCATTCCAAATCTAATGAAATGTTACACCCAAATCTCATCACCATCATGTTATGAGATAGGTATTCCCTTGTCTGCTCCAATCCCTCAGAGTTTGTCCTAGAGAAATGAAAGGAAGAAATTATTCCCTTGCAGTTTTTCCTTGTTTTGAGCCAGTAACGCTCCTTGTACATGTGGAAAGGGAGGTTCCACCACTCTTTTCCTTCATTAAAAGGGCGTTACCCCCTTAACACCACTTTTCTCTTCAGCAAAAGTGCGATGCTCAGGTTTTAAAGGAAAAAAAAGAATCTTCGAGAGGCTTCTCGAAGCTTACCTTCATGGAGCCTCATCCCTATGGTTTAGGAACACATGGAATCGAGACCCCCCTTGATAGGATCTTCCTTCCACCTCATCCACCATTTCCTCAACCATCCCTATCCTCCCATGCCTTTAAATAATGGCTCATCCCCCATGGGAAAGAGGAGGAAGAATTGTGTTGACCACCCAAACTTTATCAAAATAATTCTTGAGCTATTGGAGGCAAGGTGAAGTTAGAGACAATGATCCATTGGAAGGAATTCTCAACACCAAGGAATAAAGGTTGTAGTCTCTCCAATCATTTCTAACAAAAAATGTCTTTTCTTTCCCATATTTACTATATCATTTCTATGTATTGCTTGATTCCTTGGTCACAAGCATAGATCTAGTTTATTATCTTGTATTCTATCATATTTCTCTTATTGTATTCAATCTTTCAAAAGGTTCGTATGCAATGGCAGAGGAGAAAGCTTCAAGGATAACGGGGACAACCTTTTAGAGAAGTATTGTGGTATTATATTCAAGCAATTAACCAGATCTAGGGAAATTTTAACATTTGGGTTTGTGTTTTGTTCTAGACATGTATCATTCATATATAGGGAAACAGCTCATGTCCACAGGAGGTGAGAATTTCCAACAACATGAAATAAATCCAAATTAATAAAATTCCATTTGTAAATCAAAATATAATGAAAATATATAAATCTGATCCAAATCCGAAATTGAATGTTAAGGTATATTTTTGAGGTGGTTAAACTATTCAATTGGAAAATTAATCTTCCCAAACCATTCCTCATCCTTCCATCTTTCCAACGAGCTATCTCGAGCTTGATTTGGACTTATAAATCTCAAGATATTGCTCTTGAAAGTTAAGACTCAGCAGCAGTTGATTTCATTTTGGGTGAATTATGGCCATTGATATAACTGTTAGAATAATCAACCCATAGTTAGCTACCTTAGACATTAATTAATCCAATTTTTGTCTTATTTGCCTAGTTTCCATATTCCACCTTATGCAAGTTGTCCTCCACATATCCAAAGTGGTCAAACTTGCTAAAATTGAGTCATGGAGTGCTTGGGAAACCACTTGGAATCAAATCTAATTTATTCCTGGCCTTTCTAGCGCATGTCTTCTTTTTCTGCTTTATTGCCTGCTTTTGCTGAGTTTTAAGGCAATTGGGAAAGTTTGACTAGGTGAAGTTAACTTGTTTTTTGTCCTCATCATCCTCCATTCTTTTCTCCTAAGAAAAGAATGTATGAGTTGTCCTTCCATCATCTATTAGCTTGCCTAATTTATTTTTCCAATTCGTGAGCTCCTAGACAGATTTGGAAACTGCTTTATGCACCTATGGGGGATTTGCTTAGATTTAGTAAGCCTGCTTTTGACCAAATTTGAATGGAATCCTTATGCATTCAAATCTCTCATGTAATTATTTATTGTGGTAGCCTATGACTTCACAGGGTTGGCTATTGTACACTTATTCAATACAGATTAGTGTTCTGCTCCATATTCAGTCTCCTTTGTGTGTAATTTGCATGTGTAATTGGCAATTTTTGTGAGTGTAATTGTTCTAACAGCTGGGTTCAATTTCCACATGGTATCAGAGCCTTTGTAGATCAATTTCTCTCCTTCCAATTTGTTATTGCAGGTTTGACATCATTGACTGGGAGCATTCTACTGACTGAAGGGACAATTTCTAAGCTATGGATCAATCTCAGAAGATCATCTTGACTCCATTTAACTTCTTTGAATGGAAAGCAAAGATGGAGATACTGTTGAGAGAGAAAGGCCTCTACAGAGTTACTATGGCAAGAGAAGCAGAGCCCAATGCAGCTGCAGGGAAGATTAAATGGCACAACAGGAGGGATGAGGCCTATGGTCTCCCGTGTCTGAGCATATCCAGAGACCTCCTTTTCCATATTGATGGATTAACATCAACAAATGAAGTATGGGAGAAGCTTGTTGAGATTTTTGGTAAGACAGATGAGATGAGGGGACATCAAATTGAAAATGAATTGATCTCCCTAAGTCCCAATAGCTTTGAATCCCTGCAACTCTATTTTTCCAAGTTCAAAGCCCTTGTTTTGCAGCTAAAACAGTGTGGGATTGAAAAGAAGGATGAGCAACTGGTTTTGGAAATACTCTTGAAGCTTGGCCCTGACTATTCAGTGTTTGTCTCGACCTTCCATGCCACAAAGTTGACAGCTCGAGCCTGGAAAATGCCTAGCCTTGCATATTTCATGGAATCTCTCACACAAGAACAAGATAATTTGGTGGTGATGGGCACCATCAAACCTTCCAAAGACCAAGCTATAGTTGCTGGAGATTAAAGGGTGGATTCAAAAGGAAATAAGAAAGCTAAGAAGCCACCTAGAGAGACAAGAACAAGTCTCCAGAGGAGTCCCAAATCTCTAAGAAGAACTTCCAGAAGAAGAAGAACAAAGGAGAAATGAGCAAGTGCCCATACTTCAGTAAGGGCAATCATCCTGAAAGCTCCTGCATGAAGAAGCAAATAGACATGTTGACCCAACTCCTGGAGAAGAATGGCATCTCCCTTCCTGACAGCTCAAAGAAGAGGGAAGGAGGATCAAATTCAGAAGACAGGGAGAGAGTTCATGCATTGGTTGCTGGCACAACAAGCTCACCTAGTTTCATCATTGATTCTGGAGCTTCAAGACATATGGTTTCGACCAAGGAGGAATTCACCTCACTTGACATGTCAAAAGGTCCACCAATAGTACTAGGAGATGACTCTCTCACTGAAATTTTGGGCAAAGGGAGGATTGATCTTGACCATGGTAAGTTCAACAATGTATTGTATGTTCCAGGTCTTGCCTCTAACCTCTTATCAGTGTATCAGATGACCCACATAGGGTATCCAAACAAGGTCATATTCTCCCTTGATGAAGTTGAGATCACAGATATCTCAAGTGGTAAAGTCATTGCAAAAGAAATTGCAAATCACACTTCAAAGGTATACATGTTCTCACAATTCCTACCCTACTCAAACCCCTCTGCTCTTCTGATTCATGCTAATGAGGCAAGCAAGCTTTGGCATGAAAGATTTGGCCACCTTAATTACAAGTATCTTTCTGATCTTAGTGAAAAATAAATAGTCATAGGGTTACCAAAGATTAAGTTTTCCAAAGGAGTCTGTCAAGGTTGCATCTTAGGAAAACACCCAGAGCATAAATTTGAGAAAGCTAGTCATGAGAGAACCTTTGCACCTCTTGACTTGATCCACAGTGATGTTGCTGGCCCATTTCCTCATATGTCAATGAGTTAGGCCAAATATGCATTGACATTCATAGATGAATTTTCCAGGTATTGCTGGGTTTACTTCTTGAAACGCAAGTCTGAAGTTTATGGCCTCTTCAAAGTCTTTAAGGATTTGGTTGAAAACCAGTCTGGAAGGAAACTCAAGGTCCTCAGATCTGACAATGGTGGTGAGTATGTCAAGTCTAAGTTCATTCAATATTGTGTAGATGCAAGTATTCAGATGCAGCATTCTATCCCTTACACACCACAGCAAAATGGTGTTGCTGAGAGGAAGAACAGATCACTGAAAGAGATGGCAACCTGCATGATGGAGGCTAAAACTTTGCCACCAAAGTTTTGGGCCGAAGCTATAAACTGTGCATTCTATATCCAGAATAGGGTTCCTCATAAACAACTTGATGGTATGACTCCTTTCGAAGCATGGAGTGGGCACAAGCCAGATGTGACCCATTTCATGATTTTTGGCTCGAGGGCTTGGGCTAGAATTCCAACATAAAAGAGGAAGGCTTTGCAGCCCCAAAGCCAAGAGTGTATATTTGTTGGGTACTCTGAATATTCAAAAGGGTACAAGCTGATCAATTTGAGCACAAACAAATACTTCATTGAAAGGATTGTTCAGTTCCAAGAAGATCCTTTAGCAGCAGTGGAAGTTGGAGAATCCTCTTCACCACCAGAACCATTGAATGTAAGTGAAGAGATAGTTGAGCTTGTTGATTCTGATATGTCTGATAATGATGATTTAATTGCAGATCCTAATAGTCCCACAAGACCAAAATGGGAATAAAATACCATTCATGCAACTGGAGAACTAGCTGGAAATCCTAATGATCCTAGGAGGACTAGATCTCAGTTTGAGAGTGCTCTGTGCATGAAAGATCCTATATTTGTAGAGAAATTCTATCTGATGGTTGAATCAGACCCACAGACATATGAAGATGTAGTGAATTATCCAAGATGACAAACAAACATGAAAGAAGAGTTCATCTCACTCCAGAAGAACAACACTTGGGAGCTGGTTGATCTTCCCCCAGGGAGGAAACTAGTTCAGTGTAAGTGGGTTTACAAAACCAAATTTTCTGCTGATGGTTCACCTTTGAAATATAAGGCCAGATTGGTAGCCAAGGGCTGCTCACATGTACATGGCATAGACTATAATGAGACCTTTGTACCAGTGGCAAAGATGGACTCCATCAGGCTAGCCTTAGCCATTGCAGCTTCGAAGCAGTGGGAGGTACATCACATGGATGTGAAGTGTGCTTTCCTGAATGGAGATCTTACTGAATATATTTACATGTAGCAGCCTCAAGGATTTTCTACTAATCCATCTCTTGTGTGCAGGCTAAAGAAATCATTGTATGGGCTTAAGCAAGCCCCCAGGGCTTGGTATGCCAAGATTGATAGCTTTCTACTATCATTGAATTTTGTTCGATGCAATTCAGATCCTTTAAATGTCTATTTGAAGCTGATTCATGGTTCATTAATGATTATTGTCTTATATGTTGATGACCTTCTCATTACAGGAAGCTCAAAGGATGAAATTGCCTCCTTGAAGGATGCAATGAACCATGCATTTTCAATGACAGACTTGGGGTTATTGAGCCAGTTCTTGGGTCTTGAGATTTCTCAAACCAAAAATGGAATAAAAGCACATCAGTCCAAGTATGCTTTGGATTTTCTGAACAAATTCAACATGAAGGATTGCAATCCAAGCAAGACTCCCTTCCTTTCAGGAGTTAAGCTTGAAGAAGTTGATTCTTCATCTATGGTAAACAATACACTGTATAGGCAACTGATTGGGTGTTTGATGTACCTTACACATACTCAACCTGATATTTATTATGCAGTAAGTGTGGCTTCAAGATACATGGATCAGCCTCATGAGATCCATTGGAGAGCAGCCAAAAGGATCCTTCTCTTTGTTCAGGGAACAAGGACTCATGGGATCTTCTACAAAGCTAAATCTGATCTTGATTTGATTGGGTTTACTGACAGTGATTGGGCAGGTGACAACACAGATCAAAAGTCAACATCAAGATATGTGTTCATGCTTGTTGAAGGACCAATCAACTGGTCAAGCAAGAAACAGAGTGCCATTACACTCTCATCTACAGAAGAAGAGTACATAGGAGTTGTAAATGCAGCAACTCAGTGTTTATGGTCGCAGGGGTTACTTAGTGAGTGTGGATTCGAATCAGAATACTCAACTACTATCTATTGTGATAATCAGAGTACCATTCGAATCTGCAATGATCCAGTTCAGAGACAGAGAACCAAACACATTGAGATCCATATGCACTACATCAGACATCTTGTGCATGATGGCACCATTCACCTACTCTTATGTTCATCTTCAGAACAAGTAGCATATATCTTCACCAAAGTTTTTTGTGAGAAGACATTCAGCAATCTCAAATCACTACTGGGGATTGCTGATCATGCTGAGAAGCATGAGTGATGACAAGATTTTCAAATTTTGTTTTACTGTCCATGTTTAAGGGAGGATTTTTCCCATTGGGTTTTTGCCTCTTTCCTTGGTTAAATGGACATGCAGTATGTAAAGGGTGACTAAGCCTTGTTGCTAGGCCCTATAATTTTCTGATATTTTACTCATAATTCAGGCTTAAGGGGGGGTATTAGAATAATCAACCCATAGTTAGCTACCTTAGACATTAATTAATCCAATTTTTGTCTTATTTGCCTAGTTTCCATATTCCACCTTATGCAAGTTGTCCTCCACATATCCAAAGTGGTCAAACTTGATAAAATTGAGTCATGGAGCACTTGGGAAACCACTTGGAATCAAATCTGCTTTATTCCTGGCCTTCCTAGTGCATGTCTGCTTTTTCTACTTTATTGCCTGCTTTTGCTGAGTTTTAAGGCAATTGGGAAAGTTTGACTAGGTGAAGTTAACTTGTTTTTTGTCCTCATCATCCTCCACTCTTTTCTCCTAAGAAAAGAATGTATGAGTTGTCCTTCCATCATCTATTAGCTTGCCTAATTGATTTTTCCAATTCGCGAGCTCCTAGACAGATTTGGAAACTGCTTTATTCACCTATGGGGGATTTGCTTAGATTTAGTAAGCCTGCTTTTGACCAAATTCGAATGGAATCCTTATGCATTTGAATCTCTCATGTAATTATTTATTGTGGTAGCCTATGACTTCACAGGGTTGGCTATTGTACACTTATTCAATATAGATTAGTGTTCTGCTCCATATTCAGTCTCCTTTGTGTGTAATTTGCATGTGTAATTGGCAATTTTTGTGAGTGTAATTTTTCTAACACCTGGGTTCAATTTCCACAATAACTTTTAAATCCATATACTAATTATTTTCCCAAAAAAACTAAACAAAATCCAAAATCAATATTCCTAAAATATCCAAATCAAATGTCGAAAAATAAACTTTTAGATTTAAAAAAATGTCATTGCGGATTGTGGAAACGACAAGTTCCAAAGAAGAACTATGTTTTCTGTAATCCACAAAACGTATAAAAACAAGAATTTTAAGAAAAAAATTTATTCAATCCAAAGCATGAAAGACACAAGGATAAAGACAAGAATCATAACACCCCATCAACAAGATAATAGAATTCAATATTCGCTTCATAATCAGTAAATGGGGGTTCCCATTTTAATTGATAAAATGGGATCTGGTTTGCGAACAATATGTAGTTTCAGTGTTCTCATACTGATGTTGATGAGGTAGTTTCAATATTTTCATATTGATGTTGATGAGATAGTTTCAGTGTTTTCATATTGATGATTGATGCGATAGATTCAATATTATCATACTGATGTTGATGAGGTGGTTTCAGTACTCTACTAATTGTACAAATGATGATCTATCATTTATTTGTTGATGATGAGCTTCTTGGCACTAGCATGATAATGATATTATTGTCGTTACTTTAGTATTCACATACTTATGTTGCAGGTAGAAAGGTAGTGTTCACTTACTGATATGACAAAAGATGATTCAGTACTCATACACTGATATGACAGAACAAGACTCGGATCTGTGAGAAATGCATCTCAAACTAGATCTATGAGCTAGAACAATTTCACCATCAAAGTGTTTGACAAAACATGCAAGAGAAAACAAAGAGACGGAAAATAGCTGAAACAACACATGTGAAAGGTGCTGATTACTTGTCATATTATTATCATACATCATTTATAATACAATGGACAAATTTGAGTGGCTCTGGAATCCAAATAGTGTTGTTCATGTGTCAATGTGAGAAATGACCTCAATCCCCCCTAGGTGGACCAATGGAGACCCAAATCAGCCCAAACAGACTCGAATTGATGTGTGAGTGTTGGTGAGGTGTGTTGGGTCATTAAAGACTCCAAGGCATGCATGGGTGAGAAGACAGAGGTAGGTGGGGTGCTCTAGCTAGCAATAAATGCTCTTAGGAGAGCTCAAACATGCCAAATACACCCTTAGCGCACTTATTCAAACCAAGGCCCCACAAATCAAGGAGGTAGTGCTCCAATGCATTAATGAGGGAGCACATGGGCTAGGTTGACCAAACCAGGGCACTGGTGTAGGTGTGAACAGACCAAAATAACCAGATATATTGTTGGATTAACGCTCCTAAGTCTAAACCATAGGACATCAATGAAATTTAGGTAAATCAAGTTAGCCTAAGGTCTAAAATATATACTAAGGATGTATTACTGCTCCTACACCCTCCCTTAATCCAGACTTAGTACAATTTAGTGATTTTGAGGCATTGGCAACTAAGGCACAAGTCACCTTTTACAAATTTTATTAATCCATGTAACAGAGGTAAGGAGGAAAACCTCATGGGACAAAACCTCCCCTAAAAAATGGATTATGACACAGAAACAAAATATGCATATAATCCAAGATAAAAAATGTATGGAGGAATATTCTTCTTGGGAAGAAGTGCAATGTGCTCAATCAACTCAAGAACAACTGCATGATGAATCCTTAGACCATGTAGAACAACTAAAATGTACTGATGGGAGAGTGAATGGTGCTCTTCAGACTTGAACTTCAAACCAAACAGGATGCCATGTGAGAAATTCGAACCACACAGGGTGCCATGCCTGAAAGAGACTGGAAATTCTTAAGAATAGGTGACCCCAAGCGAGTCATAAGGATATTGAAGCATCAACTTTGAATGAAGGTTGTAATCAACTGCAAGAATGTGGAACAAGAGTCCCAAATATGCCATTGTGATGGCAAAGGCTTCTCCATCTTCATATGAACTTAAAGGAACTCTACTAGTGATGGTGGAGGAATACATGGGAAAAATAGTGTGAAGAAATGAGAGATATTCACTTGACATCCAAGCCTCTCCATCTTTCGAACCAATACTCTCATGTGAAGAAAACCCATCTTCTAGAGAAGGCTCACTATGAACATCAACTAGCAATACATCTTGCTCATTCGTAATAGAATACATAGAGGAGAAGGTTGTAGAATGGATAGATGAATCTTCAGTAGTAGTGATGGCAACAAATCACGTGCTCTCTTCATGAAACATAGCTTCTTGACAAGGAGAGGAAGCCACAGAGGAAGAAACTTGAGTTGGATCATTTGCTGAATCTTTGGCTACTTCTTCTTCTTCATTTTGAACAACTTCTTGAGAAATGCATGAGGCTGAGATCATAGGAAGAACACATAAGGAGGTTCCCATTTGTTTTCTCTCCATATAGCTCACATCTTCTTGTTGCATGCCAAGAGCTTCATCTATATTTATCCAAAGCTCGAATGGGTAATCAACAGAATCAAGGATGTAGCGCATTGTAGGAGGTATAGCTAGACACATAGTTCCATAGGCTCTATCATTGTCATTATGCTAATCATCCTTCTCTTGACAGGACTTTGGTTCTCTCACAACACCAATGGACACATCAAAGAGACATTTCCTCTTGAGATATGCACACATCTTCGACTTCCATTCAGAATAGTTGAATGGGGAAAGGAGAGGAACATATTTTGAATCCATCAAGTTGTTGTAAAACCTACAATGAAAAACACTCACATAAACTGGAAAAATGCCCTAAACAACAACTCAACCTCACAATATTAGTTGCAGATCCAAATCACTCTGATACCATGTGATAAATGCATCTCAAACTAGATTTAGGAGCTAGAACAATTTCACCATCAAAGTGTTTGACAAAACATGCAAGAGAAAACAAAGAGACAGAAAATAGTTGGAATAACACATGTGAAAGGTGTTGATTACTTGTCATATTATTATCATACATCATTTATAATACAATGGACAAAGTCGAGTGGCTCTGGAATCCAATTGGAGTTGTACATGTCTCAATGTGAGAAATGGCCTCAATCCCCCCTAGGTGGACCAATGGAGACCCAGCTCAGCCCAAACAAACTTGAATTGATGTGTGAGTGTTGGTGAGGTGTGTTGGGTTATTAAATACTCCAAGGCATGTGTGGGTGAGAAGATAGAGGCAGGTGGGGTGCTCTAGGTGGCAATAAATGCTCATAGGAGAGCTAAAACATGAAAAATACACCCCTAGTGCACTTAGTCAAACC
The DNA here is from genome assembly GCA_001517045.1 of Pseudotsuga menziesii. Taxonomy (NCBI): domain Eukaryota; kingdom Viridiplantae; phylum Streptophyta; class Pinopsida; order Pinales; family Pinaceae; genus Pseudotsuga; species Pseudotsuga menziesii. The sequence continues at coordinate 312,727 of LPNX010730726.1, read as the reverse complement.
ACGGCCCCACAAATCAAGGAGGTAGTGCTCCAATGCATTAATGAGGGAGCACATGGGCTAGGTTGACCAAACCAAGGCGCTGTTGTAGGTGTGAACAGGCCAAAATAACCAGATATATTGCTGGATTAACTCTCCTAATTCTAAACCATAGGAAATCAATGAAATTTAGATAAATCAAGTTATCCTAAGGTCTAAAATATATACTAAGGATGTATTACTGCTCCTACAGTATCTACATACTGATATTGCAGAAGAAGAAGAAGACTCAGTATCTACATACCAATATTACAAAAGAAGAAGAATAAGAAGAAGACTCAGTATCCACATACTGATATGCAGAAGAAGAAGAAGAAGAATCAATATTCACATACTGATATTGCAAAAGAAGAAGACTCATTATTCACATATTGATATTGCAGAAGAAGACTCAGTATCCACATACTGATGTTGCAGAATAAGAAGAAGACTCGGTATTCACATACTGATATTTTAGAATAGGACTTAGTATCCACATATTGATATTGCAGAAGAAGAAGAAGAAGAAGAAGAAGAAGACTCAATATTCACACACTGATATTGTAGAAGAAGGCTCAGTATCCACATACTGATATTGTAGAAGAAGACTTGTATCCACATACTAATATTGCAAAAGGAGACTCATTAATCATATACTAATTTTGCAGAATAAGACTTAGAAGAAGACTAAGTATCAACTTATTGATATTGCAGAGGAAGTTGCAGAATATGACCCAGTATTCTCATACTAAGATTGATGATGAAGATGTATGATGTTGTTCCAAAACTTCCTATGGCATAGAAACTCAACAATCAGATGTACAGTGGTGGTAGTGGTTGTTGATATAGAATACCTTCCTAGTTAAGAGGGAGTGTTAAAATGTTGTAACTTTGGAATATATTATAGTTGTGCTAATTGTATTCCTCCTTCGAGAGTTGTCAATGATGTAATTGGTCATGTAAGAGTCATTGAAAGAATCAATGTAAACCTCGGGATGTAAGTCGGGTCAATAGTACCCTTGATTCATTATAATAAATATTATTTTGGTGTCCTACTTGTCAAGTCATCCCTGTCAATTAGACAAGTCAGACCTGTTAGGTTTTGGGACAAGTCAAGAGTCAAATATAAATAGGGAGGTGCCCCATTCATTTGTACTCACTTCACTCAAGCAAGTTTGTAAGAGAAAGAAGGAGTGCGCCAGAAAGAGGAGAGAAGCAGTTGTCTTGGGTTTTACACTATTTTGGTTGATTTCTATACTGAGGAGGTTTTGCTGGGTTTTCTCCCCCATGAGGGTTTCCCAGGATAATTTTTTTGTTCTCTTGTGTGACTTTACTTGTTGTTCTTTTAGTGATCCTATTATCTTAAATTGTTTTAGAATATCAGCTAAGCAATAATAAAACTTAAGAGACATGTCCTAGACACAGTAGAACAACATCTAAAAGATGAAAACATTATGTTGAATGTACTCTCTATTGTGCAGCTTCATGGTTTCATCATGGAAACTTGGCAAGAACATTTCCTTGAGCTTCGATTAGCTAACGATTTTAAGCGACATTCCTCAACATTTTCTTCAGGATTCTATAAAGACATGGAAAAGATGTCTAACTGGGAATGTGGTGCTCATAACAGAGGTAATTTTGGTAAAGAATTGTGTAGATACAAGAAGAAAAAGAAGGCTCCATGTACCAGTGCCACTAGATTCCATCCAGGAAATTCTTATAGGCACAAAAAGGATAGAAGATTCAAGAAACAAAAGGATTTTTTTAAGAAAAGATCCACACATGTAGATAAAGAGAATTTTTTTATCTATGGACAAAAAGGACATTGGCCAAACAAATGTTCTAAAAAGAAAAAGAAACATAGACTTGCAGCCTTATTTACTGAAGATTTAGATCTAGCATGGAGGGATCTAGCATAGTGTGAGATAGGAGAATATCCTACAGGAGAAATAGTCTTTCTACTAGATGAATAATCTTCCGATTTATTCGAATCTGAACGTAGTTTTAATCAATTTTCTTATGATAATTCCCCTGAAATTTCCTCTTTTGGTTCAGATGAAGATGCAAATTTAAGGGGTTGTGATGGAATTCCTGGAGTCATTTTCTATATATTTTTGGCAATAAAGATATCCCCTCAAATGAGGATTGCATAAGTAGATAAAGATCCATCTGAGATACATGTATTCTTGTATATAAAAAGGAAAGACTTAAGAGAAGAAAAGAATAAGCTTTTAGCTAGACTAAAAGCCAAAGAGAAAGTCTTAGAAAATCAAGAAAAAAAATCCAAAATATTCCTTTCTAGACATCAACAAAAATCCATCCTTCTACAAGCCAACATAGATTTATAAGAATTATCCTAATCTTCTTGAGGATGGAAAAAATTTCAGGAAAGACAAAGAAAATTTACTGAGGCTGCAAATTAAAGAAAAGCAGACCTTTCTCAGAAAACTTGTCAAAGAAATATAAGAACTAAAAAGGATGTTGGAAGTCACGATAAGGGAAATAGATCAATCCTCAGATGAAGAAATGTGCAGAGAATATGCAGAAACCTTGAAGATTCCAAAAATTGAAAAGGCCAGAAGCTCCACACATTAGTGAAGGTGAAGATGAAGGCTTAGAACATGAAGAAAGAAAGACTATGTTCTCTAATCTTGTTCCAAGATCCTCATTAGGATCATTTACTGGTCCTAAAATGTTTATGAAAGTTTGGTTTTATCCTCCATAATTTAAGTTGTACATTGTGTGTTAGACTCAAGATGCCATATGAACTTGGAAAAAGGTGGAGCCTTACTATCCTTCTACTAGGATAAAGCTCAGGATCATGGTGTGGTCATTGAAGGAACTCCTATACAGTTGCTCGAAAGAGTTCTAGGCTTTCCTATAAAGGTTGGAGGTATGCATGAAGTTTTACCTATGAATAGATTAGATACTATTAAATAATATTGTATTATAGGTTCTGAATTTTTAGATAGAGTCATTCCAATCACATTTGATAAGCATAAGATGTTATTTAAATAGTTGTACAATAAATGGTAGAATAGTTTCTTCTCCAATGTCTTATGAATTCAGTTTTAAATGAAAGAGTCATGTCAAAAATCCTATCCCCACTCTTGATATTGCAGAATTATTCGAGATGGAAAGATGCATAGAATATGTTGAAATGCATACAAATTCTTCCCTATCAGATATTTCTACAAAGTTAGAGCAAGATTCATTAGAGGAAATTTCAACTCAAAATGGGCCTCCTAAAAATATGAATAAAATAATAGTTAAAATAATAAAATAATATTTATTAATTTTGGAGGAAGAAAAGAAAAAAACTACTTTTTTGTTTGTATTTTCGACATATCTCCCCGTGTTTACATCATCATCATGTTTTTTCAGGTATTTCTTGTTTTTGGGGTAACGGGGTCCGTCAAAATTATGTCGAGTGGGTACTCGTTGGAAGCGGAATTTAATTCCGCATCCAACGAGCTCTCCCGATCGAAATCTGAGTAAAAACACGGGGAGATATGTCGAAAAGACAAATAAAAAAAGTAGTTTCTTTTATGATACCTATCCCCAAATTTATAATAAAAAAGTGTTTAAGACCTATACGGTATTTCAAATTTAAAGCAATTTCATTGGCTAACACATGATGACATGGAATTTGAGTTAAAGTTAAAAGGCCCATTTTGAGTTGAAGTTTCCTCTAATGGCACCTCTGAAATCCCCAATGCATTTTGGACTAGGGAAAAATACTTTGTCTCTACCTTATAATCCCTTAGTCAGGCCCAAATCCCAGAAATCCTCTAGATCCTTAATGTCTCCATCAAAAAGAGAATTTTGTTAAAAATGGATTAAAGAATTGCTTGATAAAGGTTTGATTGAACCATAAAAAGTCCTTGGGCATGTCGTGCTTTCATAGTCAACAAGCATTCTGAAATAAAAAGAGGAAATCCCACGCTTTTTTTCAACTATAAGCCTTTGAATGGTACTTTTAGATCCTATTAGTCATCTTCTTCGTATTTTTCTGAGAATTGCAGGATACACTATCTTTAGCAAATTTGACTTGAAGTTCGATTTCTACCAAATATGAATAGAAGCAAAAGAAATATTTAAGATAGGATTTGTAGTTCCTCATGGGCAATATCAGTGGAAGGTCCTCCCATTGGGAATCTATAATGCTCCTTCATAATTTAAAAAAAGAATAGAAGATATTTTTAAAGAGAAGAAATAAACACTATTTATATTTTTAGAGAAACTAAATGAGTACTTATTTACATTTTTTTTAAGAAAAAATATATCTCTATGTTCAATAATAAAATTATGTTTTTTCATATAAAAGAGATAAATAAATAAATAAATTATCATTAAAATCGCATCCATTTATTTAACTTCATATTTAAGTTTTTATCAAATATATAAAAACATGGTTAATATGGAAAGTGTGGTGTATCAAAGATGATGTGTTAAACACAACCTTATTTGTGTCCTTACATTTATAAAATACATTAAACTTACCTAACAAAATGATGACGTGTTAAAACAATCTACAAACACAACTTTATTTGTGTCTTTACATTTATAAAATACTTTAAACTTACTTAACAAAAAGTATATATATAATTTTAGAATTTATTAAATATATATAAATAAATAAAATTATTTTTAATTTTTAATTTTTTTAATTAAAATAGATTTAAATTGTGGTGCCATGTATGTTCTTATTTAGTATATGTTTTAAAAGTTTTATATTTTATTTTTTAATAGCCAATAACGATTTAATTGTTATAGTGCTATTTTTATACATAAATATTTATATGGATGATTATTATTTAGTCAATATTAAATTTATTATAAATTAAAATAGATTAAATTAGTGTATATATATGTATGTGTATTTTATATGTAAATAATAAATAATAATAAATAAATAAATTTAGTATATATATATATATATATTAAAAAAATGTTTTATATTTTTTTAATGATTGATGATTATTAATTGTTTAGTGTTATTTTTATAAATATAAAGATTTATGTATGAATATTATTTATTTGATAATAAATTTATTATTACTTTCTGTATTAGATGTAGTTTCGGTGGTTGGGAGGAATTTTCGGTGGTTGGGAGGAATGATTGTTACTCTGTACGTTTAATTGTTTAATTATTGTAAGGGACATGATGTTGTTGTTCAACACATATGTATCTGTTCAACACATGTATCCCTTATGTAATGCTTTGACTAGACATGTAATTTTAGCCATGGACGATGAAAATGATGGTTAACTTCCACTCACACCAAATTTTGGTCTATTGGACCTAAAGAAATAAATTAATTAGTTTGTTTTAAAATTGTATTTCTATGCTCAAAGAGCTTGGATAAAAGCATTTCGAGCTCACTATAATTTTGACATGTTAAAAGGCTAGGAAGGTCGCTATTGAAGAGAGAGATACTTTTGATCTTCTAGAGTAGGGTTGATGAGCTCCTTATAATATCTTAATTTTCTTTTAGCCTCTAAATCTTTGTCACACCACAATTTCTCTTTAAACTTAGAAGTAACAATATAGCTCACTTCTCATAGTAAATATAATAATTATTCTAAAAGTTATTTATACATCAAGAGTTTTTGTTTATATATTTTTAAACACCTATCTATATAAATATTGAGATAATATTTCTTGAATTTAAATAAATTATATATATAAATTTAAATTATAATCATATTTTTATCTAAATTTTACTTATTTAATATTTATATATTATTATATTTTATAATTAATAATTCTTTTATATCAATATACTTTATTTTACTTTATATAAATTCAATATTTTTGTAATCTACATCAAATGATCTACATATAAACGTGTATTTTAATGATATATAAATTCAGTATCTTTTTAATCTTACATCAAATGATCCACATATAACCATGAACTTAAGAGGAGAAAAAGAAAGAAAAAAGTTTAAGAATTAAAGTTAAAGAAAACTTTAATGTTTACTCAATTTTGATGAGATTTAATATAGAACTTAAAAAAATATAGGAAATATAGGAAATAAAGATTTAAAGATTCAATTTAAAGAAATACTTTCATCTTAAGTATATTTTTAAGTTTATTTAACTTTAATAAGATTTAATATAGAACTTGCTGCTGTATATAATATTTAAATAAATATATTACATTCCATTTAATATAGAACTTTATAAAAGAAAAAAAAATTAGGAAATAAAAATTAAGGATTTAATTTAAAGGAAAGCTTTTATCTTAAACTTTTTTTTAACTTAACTCAACCTTAATAAGATTTAAGAAAGAACTTGTAATTATATATGATATTTAAATGACAACTTGATATGTGTGATATTTAGGTCAATAGACGATTTTATTTGAGATTTGGGTTGGACTACGGCCTATAGCACTAGTTCAAAATTCCAAATAAACAATAATAAAAATAAATAACTAACTAACTCATAACAATGCATGGATATAAGTTATGGCACTAGTTCAAAATTCCAAATAAACAATAATAAAAATAAATAACTAACTAACTCTGCATGGATATAACTTATAGGTGATGAATAGATAACCAACAATTCATGGCAGATAACTAGAAGAATGCCATATAGAAAGAAAAAGAATATAAAAAATAAGTGACAGGTGATAAATGGATAAGAATTGCAAAACCCATAAATGTGAATGATAACATGTAACTAAGCATGTATAACTCATAGTTAAACCCACCCATTTAACTAAAATAACATGAGGAATACAAAAAATTTACAAATTGTCTTCTATTTCAAAACTATTTTTTAACTGTTTAATTTCTATCTACTTGATCCAACTACAAACTATAAATGTGCTAATTATATTAGCACTTAATGTTATTTTACTTTGTAACTTATACTTATACATAATATTTAAATAAATTAAATATATATCTTATGATTATATAATATTTAAAGAAATGTACTAGACAACTTGATATGTGTGATGTTTAATATACAACTTAATGTTTATAATATATATGTATATGAGAGATATGTTTAAATAAGTGAAGTTAAATGATTAAATCTTTATTTTATTTTACAAAATGTAAACAATTGATTTGTTTTTTTCCAATATTTTATATATATATATAGTTTTTTTCGATTATATATATATAAAACTCATTAAAATAAAAAAACATTGAATTTAAAGACATATTCAGCATCAGGTAATCCTTTAACACCTAACATAAACATGTATAAATGCATCCAGTGAAACGTTTATAACCAGAAGCGTACATTTAATTCGAATCAATCCATCAGAACAGCAATGTGCAAAGTAATGCAACACAGGTGTTTCCATGGCTGTTCTATCATGGTCACAGAAAATACATTAAAAAAACATCCAATAACTATCTAGCAGTTAACACTAACAATATCCTCTTAGGAAAATCTATTCATAACGTTTAATAACAGTTTTCCTGCATCGCAACAGCAACAGCCATATTTCTCTCTGATCCACTCAGAGAAATATCAGTGATCGCTTTTTCGACTTTTGCTGATGATGAATAATCCAACAAGCGCAATTCTTTGAACTTGCTACCCTTCTTATTATAATTATTCATAAAAACTTTGCCAGTATCGGTATTAATACTCTTCAACCTGCCCTTGCCAAGATGGTGCTCACACAGGGAATATCCAACAAGAGTTCGCTGCGAACACCTCCAACCCCTTCCGTTCCTACGTCTGCACTGAGAACCCAAATGACTATTATTATTCAAGGCGGCCTGCATGGGCTTGTCAAGCGTTCTTGCCTTATCTTTCTTTATAATAATTTCCTCTTCGGCCTCCTCGCTGATTATAAATCTGTTTTTATCACCTGTTCTCCATGCATTTATAGATTCTCGGTTTTTTTTGGTCCTCCTTCGCTTGTTGATGTTGATGGTGCACACGTCTCCTCTTTCAACAAAATGCTCAAGTGCCTCCTGTTCATGCTTCATGGACACGAAGCGACCTGACGATTTTGGCGAATCGCATTCCTTGTAATAATAGCTTGCTATCCCAGCTTCCTCGCAGCTGCCGTTTGACGTGTTTTCTGTTAAAATTCCAACCCAACAGCTCTTATGTTCAAGAGCCAACGAACTCATTCATATGCTAGTAACAGAAAAAATCTGTACAATTTAAAATTCTGATGAACAACGATGATGGATCAATCAGTGCAGAAGAATATATACCTTGGTTTTCAAGGAAGCCGATTTTATCCCCTTTATTTCTGCCAGAAGAAATCCATGGGAAATTAAGCATAAAATTTTGAGGAAGCCATAAAAGCCATTGGTATTGGTATAAACTAATTTAGCGAGTCATAGGATTCTCGTAAGGCGCATAGTTACTGGGAAAACCAACATCACCAATCCACAAATACTTGTTTAGAAATATCGAATAGGTAGTAGTACCTAATAATGTTGTTTCCTTTGAATTTCGTTTTTTCACCTTCCTCCGAACTTACCTGCACAAAGATGAGGAAGGCCGAAGCATTTTCAGTGTCCCTTTACCAGATTTGCGATTTAACAGGCCGAAATCTTCTTATATGTTTTCTTTCAGATCTGACATTAGCTACGATCCCCAATCTAACACTAATACTGTTTGATCTTGTGTTGAATATTCAGATCTAGGCGAAGTAGCAACATAGAAGAACAGAATATAGATTAATTTATGGTGCGCTCTGGATTATTTCGTCTTTAGCCCTACATAATGCTATGGCCATCGGGTACGATAATAATAGATCATCTGCAGTAGGGTGCTTATTTATTTATTTATTTGACTCTGCACTGTTGAGAGCAAGGGTTAGACTAGAAATAGTTTGCTGCACCAGCTGTAAGGTGTAGATGAGGGTTTGGTAAATAAGAAACGGAAGAAGCCCAGTAATTTGCACCCAGGAGCTGTACTATCACCTCCATTTTCTGTGCATGCCGCATCCTTCGCTCCCCACTCTCACATGAGTTAAATTTAATCAATTCCTAAGTCATGATCGATAGCGAGACGCAGATTGGAAGGACAAGTAAAATGACCACAAAAACTTGCCTCCTGATCAGGACTGTAATTATATGAGGGAGGGGGCCATTAACCCTTTAATGGCTAAAACAAGAATTGCTCTTCCTGCCTGACTGCCGAAACGGCTACCCGAAGGAAGAGCAAAAGGCCATGATTATAACGCCACTTAATGCCCTTAAAATGCAAATAGCACCACCGGCAGAAAGGGCGAGATCTCATTCATCCATGTCTCGGACGAACCAGAGGGAAGCTTTGTATATGAAGATTTCAAGCACGACATACAGGAATCTAACTGCCAAATTTCTTCAATCATGTTTATATCTTATAAAAAACACTGAATTAACCAAGATTTAAAGTAAGATCGGGCACTTACCTTAATAGCCTCACAGTTTTCAGCATTCCCAGCGCTATGTGTGAGCAATATGTCCCTCCATTTGTGGGCACGGCGCGCAACAATCCCCGTCCCAGCTCCAGAAATTGGAAGCTCTCCTACGCTGTCTACCTGATCACAGTCTTCGGGTTGTTGGGCGTCCATGGCAGCTGCAACCAGAGGAAGAAGAAACTTCTCCTCGTCCTCGACTTCATCTGTGAATGTACGATGGACTGTTTTTTCACATGTCTTCCGCGACGATAACACGGCACTGCAGGAACGGTTCCGGATCCTCATCTACTCCACCCTTTCGGCCTGCACAACAAACTTATATGGAACTGAGACTGAAACTGAATCTCCGGCAGTGGGATGGATGAGGGGGCTATAATCACCGACCCACTTTGGTGACGAGAACTCTCTAAACCTCCACACAGAAGTAGAAGGGACCCTTGAAAGACTGACGATGCACAGCCTCAAGAACAACAACCAATAAGTCCTTCCCGTCCTCTCTCTCACATACATATGCTTATGCTTGGGGAAGAGATCGCACGTGTGGAGTGGAGACCGCCTGCTGCCACTTTTTCGACGGGAAGTCTACCTAGACAGACTGAAACCGGTTACTGAAACCTGCCTGTCAGCTTACCCTTACCCTTACCCTTTTTTAAATCAAAATGTATTTTATCATTTTTAGAAACAAAATCCTCTATCTTTTAGTTTACTCTTTAAAAACAATTATTCACCGCACCTCCTCGTCATCATTCGATAGCCAAAAATTTATTTTGGCCGTAAAAGGGTGGGATTAATTAAATGTGCAAAACAACACACAAAACGTGAGGGCTTTTCAAAATGAAGGGGAGGCACATTAGTTGTTGTAAAAGACTGAGAGGCTATCTATGTGTGGGGTACCCTACATATGGCATTGGAATATTTGTTCGTTGTGTGTAAGTGGGCCCTCTTCGCACATTATAACCCGACCACATTGATCCATGCGAAAAATGGAGGTGGAGGTGGAGGAGCATGGCGCTTCCTTCATAAGGGTCATTCAAAACGGTTCTTTTATAGACGGTTGTTAGAATCTAATAAATCGAAAGAAAGAAATTGTGATTTGATTTTAATTGATTGATGGTTTAGAGTGTGATTTTTATGGATTTAAGAATCTAATAAATCAAAAGAATTTGTGAAATTGTGATTTGATTTTAATTGATTGATGGTTTCCTGTGTGATTTTTATGGATTTATTTAGAGGTTTATACTTGCGTTGATTGCGAAACTCCATTAAATTATTAAATTTAAATAATGTTAGAATTTGATGGAAAAATGTTGGAAGAAAATCGAGGTGGACTGATCTGGCCTGCCTTTGTTTTATAGAGCATTTTTTCAAAATGGTTATTTTTTAAATGGTGGTTAGAATTTTAATAAATTAAAAAAAAGAAAATTAATGTTAATTTTTATGGAAAATATGTTGGAAAAAAATGAAGTTGGAGTATTATGGTGCTTGTTTTAAAGGGTATTCAAAAATGGTTTTTTCCTAAATGGTTGTTAGAATTTTAATAAATTTTTAAAATGTGAATATTTTTATGGATCCATTGGTTAGAGTGCAATTTTATTTTTTTGTGGATCCATTGCTTTTAGATTTTAATACTTAGATTTTAGTATTAATGGATATTAATGTTCGCAAAAAAAAATTTAATGGAGATGAAAAAGCATTACACTTTTTTTTCAAAATTAATATTAAAATTAAAATTGAAAAAAATCTGAATTTATTTATTTGGGTATATTTTTTAATCAATTCACTATTTAGAATCTTTATTTAAAATAGATTTGAATACTTTAAAATTATTAATTTATTTATTAGAGTATTTTTTTATGAATTCATTATTTAGAATGTATATTTGAAATAGATTTGAATACTTAATAAAATGTTGGAATTTGATGATACTTGTTATGGGAATAATACTATTAACATTTAAAACTCTTTGTATAAAAAACGAAATTTATGAAAAACTATTGATTTTAAAACTATCATTTTTAATAGGTAGTTTATGTTTTTTAAATTCCTATCCAAGTTATTGGACACATTCTCGAATTTTTTTTGGAATTATTGAGGATTTTCACGGGCGAAATTGATATTATATTATTGGTTGAAACTTGGGAACACAAGGAGTCCAAGGTACATGATATAGATGGATATGTCTTATGGTCAATATGAAATAAACGTTCATGTCGTAAAGGCACTGGGGCATAGCATGTTACAGTAGGAAGAACATATCCTCACGTGATAGGATTTATAAGAAAGATCCTTATAACCAATTTATTTGGATAGAGATCATAGACATTAATGATGAAAAAGCCTACATAGCCATCTGTTATTTTTCTCCTATTAATTCCAACTTCTATAAAAAAAACCAATTTATATCAAAATTGTCCTTATAATGGTTTAGATCATGAAATTTCTAGTTTAAGGATGGAAATATCCTTTTTAGGGGTGACTTCAATGCCCAAACTTCCAGTAACCAAGTTATTATGTTAAGCAACTATTCCAATCCTAATCCTCTTTGGTTAGACAAAGACCTTAAGCTAGCTAACATGTACAAATGAAATTCAGAAGGTCTACATGAAAATTTATTCGAGTCCTAGCTGGTCAAATTTTGTAGTGCTCAATATCTTATCATTTGCAACGGTCTAACAAAATGGCCAAACTCTAGCTAGATGACTTCTATCCATGTACTTGGAAGTAGTGTGGTAGATTATGTTATATTTGATATCCCTATATACAACAGATTAATAGATTACAACATCTTAAACAACCATGAGCCCGACTTTGATCATAAACCTTTAATTATAACTCTCAATATTTCCATGCATAGTGATCACAAGGAGGAAAATGGCCAAAAGTACTTGATCTTCGATAAAAATAAAGCTGACATTTTTCTCTATGATCTAAAAAATGAACCGTTTATTTTATCTAATATGGAGAATATAGAAAATCTCTACCATAATTTCTCTACAACCCTCTCATTGTCCATTAACAAGTTCTCTATTGAAGTCTTGGCTAAAATGAGCAATAGTAGAACCAACCCTTGGTATGATCAAGAGTGTAAAGATGCTAGCAAAGAAATTAAGCAAGCTACTACATATTTGTTATCAGGAATATATCACCTTCTGCGGACAGAAGTCGTTCCTCTGGTCTGAATGGTTCATATCTAGAACAAATGAGTGAATAACTCGGTTGAAGACCTTTCCTGAATGTTATAGATGCCTGGAATGTAACTCTGATGAAGGACCTGTATACCTGTAAAACATATCAAACATACAAAGACATCAAAGCTACCAGAAAATCATCTACACATCCATATTAGTGACTAAGGATTTCAATAACATATATGTGAGATTAACGCAACAAACATGTGGGAAGGAAATCAACTTTGCATTAGAAAATAAATGAAAGAGCTTACAACCATGTGCCTTAGTGCCGATACACTCCTTCACAATACTAGCACCTTGTCCTCGATAGCTCCAACTTGCTCCACAATTACTCTCTGATGGATTAGGCCAGGGTATCAATTCAACATCATAACTTTACTATTCTTCTCTCTCCCTCAACCATGGAATATGAGCTTGTATTTATAGGGCTCAAATGGATAGGATGGGTAAGAGAATGGTGGGTGAGATGGATACAAGATCCTACAAAGAGGGATCTCGACCTTAACCAACCTAGGTGAGTAGGGATAAGGTTAGACACGAGGCTCTTGTTCTAGAAGCCTCGAGAAACCTCTTTTTTTCACTTTTTACCAAGGGCACCGCTTATACCCCTTTATGACAGAGTGGTGATGGGTAGGAACTGTGCCAACAACATAGGTTAAAGGCGGTGGCACCGCCTGGTTCTCACACAACTAGTGTGGTGCTGAACAGGGTACCGCTTATCTGCTTGAGGGTAGAAGCAGTGCTACAATTTTTTATGTTGGAATCAACACCAAGAGCAGGATTCTCTTCAAGTTTGGGATTTGAGGGAAAATGTCTGTGTTAGGGATCCTATCACATGCTAGTGACAGATTTTGAGTGTAACAGAATGCCCCCAAAGCATGAGGCTAGAGGGATACGATAGGTGAGATCTTTGATAGAGCAAGTTATCACTTCAAGGTAAGAGCCAACTTGATCGGAGAGTGTCATCGAATAGGCATCTGCAATACATCAATACTTTGACTCATGAATAGATATAACATCATCATGGCTGTAGACCAATACAAGACAGATCCATGAGAGGAATAAACAACCATGGCTACTAGAATACAACATAGATCCATGTGATATAGGACTCAAACTTGGACATAGCTACCAGTTATACAACGTAGATCTATGTCATACAGACGAAAATTTGAGCATAGCCATGACCATACAAATGTGGATCCATGCTAGTACTTCATACAATATACTCCATCGCAACTTGGGGAGAAAGCTATAAGCGCTTAACAAATACCCAGGGTCTTCATGTTGTCTTCCACAAAGTACGATTCTATCCATGTGATTACAATGTTCTGAAGTCGAACATGGTAGAAACCACTTGATTACCGGTCAATGAGGTGAACCGTTAACAAGTGCGAGGGAAATCACCATTGATGTCAATGATTTCCAAGGTACCCTAGTACAATCTACTGAGTGTGAATAGTTGTCTTGGTGTCGAACACCCAGCAGATTCTTTCGATCAAAGGCCAATGATGTGAACCTTTGTCGATAGTGAGAGAATCTGTCATTGAGGCATACAGATCTCAAGGTACTAAACTTGTTTCTAAGACTAATTCTCAGATGATGAGTTGATGTCGACAGGAATAGTCTCGTTGAAGGAGGGCCATGATGAATCCCACATTGGTGAAACGAAACTTGGAACAAAGTTTTGGAATATCATAGATAATGTGACCATAGGACTGACTCAAAGTACTGACACAAAGGTTGTTTTAACTGCAGAGGTAAACTTCTTTCTTCCTTTGAACATTGGACGACACGACAAAATACTTGGCAGCATGACTAGACCAGACAGACACACAATGCGAAAGTGGAAAATGCATTCTTTTGAAAGACTCAAAGGAGTGACATGACTCATGAAAGTGGATCGACTTGTAAGTCAATTGAATACCCAATTGACTGAATTATATGCAAACAAATGCCATGTTCAAAGGTGACAAACAACTGCCATTGGATTTGCAAAATGATTCGCTTCCCTTAATTCCCCCATCATGATTGATGAGTACCTCTTTTCATTTTTACGAGTTCAAAGAGGGTAACAAACACTCGTTTAAGCTTATCCGAAGATAAGTCCATTCCCATATATTTCACGAACATGAGAAAGGAGGGGTTCGTTCCCAAAAAAGGGTCTCTCAGTGTTTAATTTAACGAGTCCAATGAAAGCAAACTTGGCATCGTTCATATTTAGAGATTCTGAACGAAAACAAAAGAAAACTCCAAAGGGTCCTTTTTCATAACATAGTCTATCCGAACCGAAAAAGAGATAACCTACCATCGGAGAGACGACTCTTCAAATACTTTTACGAGTATGAAGAAGATAAGTACTCAACAATCTTTTCATATTTAGGGAGTCCGAAAATAATTTAAAGGAGAATCCATTAGGTCTCTTTTTAACGATGAACAATTTTACGAGCCTAAAAAGAATCAGAAAAAAGACTCGGAACTTTGATACTGAGTTCTGAGAACGTGACCAAAGTATCGAAACAAACGCTTGGGGACTTTTTTCATTTTAAGGAAGTACGGAAAAGTCAAAAACAAACTTCCCATAGATTTTTACTGTTTTCATTTCTACCCCTGCAAAACTCAGTAGCAATGTTAATTTCTCGAAAAATGACTTCTAGTGAGTCATATGGATGGATTTTGTAATGATAAATGATTTTAAAATATTAAAATGACATTAAAAAACCCTAAAATAGCTATAAAATTCATTTCAAATAGTAAAAATAAAAAACATTTTACTATTTACCACTAGTCAAGAGCATTTGGAGCAACTTTGAACCAGATCTTCAGCTGCTGATTCCGAGAGATCCGACCGTCTGATTTGAGCGCCATCAGATCCAGGTAAAAGAAAAAACCCTAAGATTTCACTTTCAAGCATTTAATTTTTATTTTAGGAGGGTTTTTGGCCATTTTAGGCAGACCCTAATCTTAAAATGCGGGCACAGCTCCTACCCCTTATGGGATATGCAGTGCACCGTGAGAACCGCACTTATAACACTGCGCTCAGGCGGTGCCACCGCTCTGTGCAAACAGAGCTCAGGTGGTGCTGGCTGTGAGTTTGGAAAAATGTATGGATAGACAAAAACACAAGCTTTTAAGTGATTTTAATGATTGGATATGTTTTTAACTAGTCCATTAAGGGTTTTTGGCAGGTTTTCAGCGGTCGAAAATGGTGATATGAAAGGAATAGGATCATGATGATGATGATGCCCATGCTAAAAGAAATGCGGGATGTATAGCCACATTGAGGAACTGCGGCCTCCTCAAGTTCTTCCACACACCTAGTATGGTGTCTCATGAGAGATTGTTGGAGTATATACTCCATATGTGGAACCTGAAACAACAATACTTCGAGGTGGGAGAACATGTGTTGACCATTGAGGTAGAAGACATCTACTTCTTGACTGGATTGTCGAGACGGAGCACCTCGATTTCATTGACTGGTTCCCGTGGAGGGGACGTGACTACTCAGGAGCTGATTGACTGCCACTCCTTCCCTGTACTAGAACTTCAGGGAAGAAGATTCCCATCAAGGAAGTGGTGGATCTTCCTCTCCACACTCTTCTTTTTACCATGCATAGGTTGGCTGGGAGCCAAGGGCCTCATCAGGCTTCTAGGGCACATATGCTGTATGTGATAGAGGCTATGACACCTACAGTTTTCAACTAGGCAGAGGCATTTTCACAGGTCTTTAAAGACCAGTTGACCAAGTGTCAGAAGGGAGAACTAAAACAGTTTTGCTATGGTTCTATCTTAGCCTGTTTCTTTTTTGAGTGGATCCCTCAGCTGAGACCCCAAGTATTTTTTACTGAGATGAGGGCGAGAGACACTCGTATGCTGAGGTCGGTCAGGATCATTGCCCGTACAGAGCAGGAAGAGGGAAGGTGAAGTTCGGGTCTCCATTCTTTCGATGGCTTAGTGACCAGATCCTCATGGTTGAGGATTATGCTTATGCGGGCACTGATTTCAGGGGTGACCCTAACCTACCACTTCCACTTGGTGAACAGTGGGGAGACATGGGTAAGAAACAAAACCCCAAGATAGCTATTTGTGGGTTTTTTCTTTTAATGTTTTTTACTTTTTATGTATAGTAACGAGACCTAAAATTTTCATGCAGATGTAGGAGCTACACGACTTGGGGGATCATCCCCACTGGACAAACAAGTGGGAGCTTGATTTGTTCAATGAGGCGATGAGCCTATGGGAGAGCTGGAGGAGAACCTAGAGAGGTTAACTTTGGACATACCCGATGCATACATTGATGATCTCTCGATGCGCTATCAAAGGCACACAGTAGGGGCGCCAGGTTGCTTCAGCTGTCTGCTACGTAGAGTAGTGTGGGATGTTATGTGCCACCATGAGCATCACCTGATCTTACATGATGTATCATTGAAAGATGCCATAGCTTCAGATTTTTGTATGATTTTGTGCTTCTTGAAATCCAGAGTGCTTCAGATGAGGTCTCGTGACCTATTTTTGCAAAAGCACTTATATATATATATATATATATATATATATATACAGACTTTTGCCTCTGATGTTTATGCTTCAAATGGGAAATGTATTTACATGAGTTTTTATATGTTTTTAAATTTTTATTTACAATGCTATGAACCATGTTTATCTTTCATGCTATGAATGAGCAATATACCAGTCTAGGATATAATTTTCCAATGAATCAGCAACTGCATTGTCTACCCTAGGGATATGCCTATAAGTAATGACTTCAAATGACCTTTCTAATAAATGCACCCTCCGATAGATACAGAGTAGTATAGGGTTTCTGATGGTGTAAACCTAGTTTAAATGACAAACCACCAATTGTGAGTCCATGAACACTACCAAGTCACGAATGTCCCAAGATGCAGCCTCAGTCAAAATACCTATGATTGATTCATACTCGGTGATATTGTTGGTAGTAGGACCAATAAAAACTGCTCCTGAACTCACTAGATCCTGTGCAGGGGAATACATAACCCAAGCAGCTGAGGCAAGGTTCAGGGTGTGGCGGCAAGCACCATCGGCAAATCCATAAAAAGCTATCTCATCTGCATAACCAAAACATGGTATAAACAGTCTAGACATTAAACTCAAAACCATATTGAAAGTACCAAAACACACTGAAAAGTCAAATAATGTACATATATGCATGGTACCATACATGAATGATCTAGGCATAGTACCTCTTTAGGTACAACCCATTGCGAGGTTGCTCGAAGTGGACTCCATCATAATCCACAAGCTCATAGGCCCCTTTTTCTAAAACCTTGGAAACGATAAAAGGGCCATACCACATTGATTCAAAACTTCCCTTTTCCTAACTTATCATGTCTCTGATCATAAGTCAGGACTAGGTCACCTTCATTAAACACACGAGGTTCGATAGATTTATCATATTGCGCCTTGACGCGTTTCTTGTGTGCCTCATTAACCAAGGCAGCATCTCATCTAGTTTCGTCAAGGTTGGTTAAGTATAAAAACCTTTCTTCCTTAGTAGAAGTATTAGGGAGAAGTTCAATGGCAAGTTTCAAAGACGGAATCTGACACTGAATAGGTAGGACAGCTTCTAGTCCATATACTAATTGAAAAGGTGTAAAACCAGTTTCTATTTTTACTGAATTTATATAAGCCCAAAGAGTAGAGAAGAGAGTCTGGTGCCAGTTGGATTTGTGATCTCCAACCATTCGATGTAGCATAGTTTTTAAAAATTTGTTAATGGCCTCGACCTGACCATTAACTTATGGATAATAGGGGGTTTATTTTTCATGGCGAAAACCCAACTTAGCACTTAACTTTACCATCATCTGATTCCGGAAATGTGATCCGTGATCAGTGACAATAGACTGAGGAACTCCAAACATATCTATTACATGGTTAAAAAGGAAGAGGGCGGCAGTCTTACCATCCTCTGCATATGTAGGCATAGCCTCATCCCACTTAGTGAAATAATCCATGACTACTATGATGTAACCACGCCCCCCGACTGAGGTAGGCTTACAATGCATGAAATTAATCCCCCATTTGGTGAAAGGGCCAACGAAAATGATGAGGTGTAATGGAGCAGGGTGGGTGCACTTTTTTGGGTAAGAGTGTTGACAGGGTGGGAATTTCTTAACAGCCTCATGACAATCTTTAAAAATAGAAGGCCAGAAAT
Source organism: Pseudotsuga menziesii (assembly GCA_001517045.1). Taxonomy (NCBI): domain Eukaryota; kingdom Viridiplantae; phylum Streptophyta; class Pinopsida; order Pinales; family Pinaceae; genus Pseudotsuga; species Pseudotsuga menziesii. The sequence continues at coordinate 293,930 of LPNX010730726.1, read as the reverse complement.
AGCCAGCGTGCAGGATTTTCTGAGTTATAGCCATCCCAGAAAGATGACCGTCACATGCCCCAGAATGGCAGTCATTAAGAACATGTTCAGCCTCATCATGGGTGAGGCATCGTTGGAGAATAGTATTTATACCACATCTATACAATGTATCATTGAGGATAAGATAGTACTTTGCGTGGTGATGAATGCAGCGACGATCCTCATGAGATATAGTAGGCTAAAAACGCTGTGTCTAGAGATAAATGATTAAATCTCCATACCACGGGTCAGTTGTGCTTATTAGGAACATAAATTCATCCAAAAATGAATCACTGGGTTCAGAATCCATTAAAGCACAGGGAAGATCACACATCAGCTCGATAAAAACTAATGAATTCTTTAAAGTAGCTTTGGAAAATTCAAGATCAAACTCCTATAGGATAACAATCCATCGGGAGTATTTCCCCCCTAGCACCTGACGAGTCAGGATGTAGTACATAGGGTTTTGGTCTGTGAGTACAGTAGTAGTGCGAAGCAGGATGTAGTGACGAAATTTTTGGACAACAATGACTGTAGCCAATGCTAGCTTCTCCACACGTGAGTATCGAGTTTCAGAATTCAGAAGATTCTTACTAGAGTAATAAATCACGTGTTCTAGGTTGTTTTGATCCTCTTGAGATAAAACCATTCCGATAGTAGTAGTAGAGGAAGTAACATACAAGAGAAAATCCTTCGAGTAATCCGGGGGGTGTATGATGGGTGAATGAGTCAGAGCATGTTTGAGATTATCGAAGGCTCATTGGGCCTGGTCATCCCAAAAGAATGGAGTGTCCTTCTTAAGGAGACGCATATAACCATGTGTTTTCTCAACAAAGTTACAAACAAAATGACAAAGAAAGTTTGCCTTCCCTTGCAAACTTTGGAGTTCAAGCACGTTTGGTTGGGGCAGGTAAAGCGAGTATTGCAGCAATTTTTAAGGGATCAATACGAATACCATCCTTGGAGACTACAAAGCCTAAGAGACATCCTGTCTCAACACAAAAAACACATTGGTGTGGGTTCACCCATATCTTGTAATGGCGACATCTCAGGAAAATGTCTCTAAGATGCCGAGGATGGTCTTCCTGTAGCTGTGAGTGCGCAGGGAGATTGTCAAGGGAATGCTCCACAATATTCTTAATGTCGTGAAATGCATAGGACATGGCATGCTGGAATGTGGCCCCAATGTTCTTAAGGACAAAAGGTAACTTCTTGTAGGAAAAGGTTCCCCACAGGTATATAAATGTTGTCTTATGCTAATCGACGGGCAATATCTCAATCTGATTGTAGCCGAAAAATCCATCCATAAATGAGAAGATGACACTTCCAGCACATTTTTCGATAATCTGATCGATGTGTGGAGTCGGAAAGTTTTCCTTGGGAAATTTTTTATTCAAATCTTGGAAATCGATACAAACTCGAATAGTTCCCTCCTTTTTGTTCATAGGAACAATATTCGATACCTATTCTGTCAGGGGTACAGGATAGATAATCCTGCCTTCAAAAGTTTTTCGACTTCGACTTTGATAGTAGTAGCCTTTCGTGGATGGACTTGTCTCAATTTCTTCCTAATCGGTCTGGCCATAGGATAGGTTTTGATCTCGTGGACTACAATGGATGAATCTATCCTAGGCATTTCTTCATAGGACAAGGAAAAAATATCTTGGAATTCTTTAAAAAGTGCTTTATACTCTTTAGTTTCATCTATTGAACAATTTTTCCCTATGTGAACATGTTCAATAGTTCCAGACTTGACTGATATGTCGATTGGAACCATTTTGGTAATGTTGCATAAATTTCCTTCAGACTTAGAATCTTGCAACAAGACATGTGTTTACAGATCGTCGACAATATCAGTACCCAAGAGAGATATAAAATTATTATTTGCCGAACTGGTATTGGGGAGGAACAAAGATCTATGATGGTGATCCTCCCATACGGATGTACTTGTATTCATAATCTCTATAATAGACTCGTCCGATGGAAAAGTCTGGGAGAGATAATACAAAGTAGGAAGTGAAGGTTCTAACCAGTAGGCAGGTGGTAAGGATCTGAGGACACTAGATGAAGATCATCTGTAGGAACATCGAAAACAGATTGGATGACATCATAAACTGCTTCATGCGGGCTTAGTAAGGGAGGATGTCTCAACAACTTGTTTACCCTTACGATTGTAATTAAATGAAGAGATCATATTGATTGTTGTCATTTATGTGCTAGAAGGGGTTGACGGAAACACGCCCATGAGGGTGGAGTCTTTCAACATCCCTACCCCAATCGACTGGTAAGGAGGAGGGGAGTGACCTAGCAAGGGGATATTATTTGTCATAGGAGTGGTAACATTTGGCGTACAGAAATCAAGTTGATCAATTGTTACAATTTTTCCCAAATGTGAAAACTGGAGGGTTCTAAAAACTGTCGAAGCGACAACGGTCATAGAATAAAATCAGTTTCTCCCTAAAAGAAGATTGTAGTCTAACGGGGCATCCACTACTTCCACCTGAATGGAAACAGTTTTTCCCCCTAGCTCAACTGAAAGGGTTGGCATGAGATCGTAGGGATGGAAACCTCTTCCATTAAAGGATTTTAGTGTTGTCGATGATTTTACAAGCTCGGGAGAGCCAATGGATTTCCAATAGGACAAAGACAAAAAAGAGGTTGAAGCACCTTCATCTAGAACAATCCTAAAGACCTTTTTTCTGACTACTCTAGTTATGACTTGAAAATCCAGTTCGTGGGGTAATATAGGTTTAAGGTTCTGCAAATTGAAATGAATCAAATTCATGTCACTCAGGTCCGTGGCTCCCAAAGCGGTTAATAAGTTTTTGCATTGTGTAGGATAGCTTTGGAGCACTTCTAAGGTAGACATCGCACATTGTGCCTGAGCCTGGTCTTCTACAACATTATAAAACTGTGCAGCTCAGGCATTAGGGTTAAAAACAACCTTCATAAGAGTACTCTTGGGCGGACATAAAATCATGTCGAGATTGGGTTTCTCGATCATTTGGGGACCATTAGACGAGGATGCAGGAGAACCAGTAGAAGGAGCTTTATCAGGAGAAGGTTTATCAATTTTCTTCTTCTCCGGTTTTTCATATGACTGACTTCGAGTTTTTAGATTAATAGTATCTGATGACATCATTCGAATTTCCTCTGTGGAACTAGAATTTCCCTGGTTATACATGTGGTCCACCAATTGTTGCTGAGAAGGAAAAGGATCAGTGAGAACTGTCGGTGCGGATTTACTCTTTAAAAATTTATTAATTTCATTAAGTCAAGGACACTCTTTCATGAAGTGATTTCCACCACACAATAGGTAGGGATACTTATCTTTCCTTTTTCCTTTATTGTCATTCTTCGGGGCCGTAGGTTTGGGTTTTCTTGTTGGTTTCTGGGTTTATTGTTTTTACCTTTTCCTTTCTTCTTATTACCGGATGATTTCGTACTTTGAATAACATTCACCTTGGTGGAAACCATAGGATTGGAAGGAGCAGGAGTGGAAGTATTGGGTTGTTTGGCAGCTTTAACCATTGACAGGAGCTGGATTGAACCAATAACCCCATCAACAGGAGTTTCTATAGGAGGCTTAGCCGGGTCAGTGCTGGGTCGAGGAGCTTGAAGAATGAGGTCGTACAAAGTTCCAGACTAGGAATAGACCAAGTCTAGATATTGTGCGTGACTAATGGCTTGCTCTTCAGTAACAACACCCCCCATAGCCACATCTCAAGAAATGGGTGGCAACAAATATTTCATAAACCAATCAACCAAGAGTTGGTCCGTGATAGGAGCTTTAATGAGCCTTCTCCGCCTTCTCCACTCATGAATATGATATGAAATGTGTGTGAAGGTGTTTTGATGTAGAGAGGTTACAAGGTCTGTACTTGTTTCATACCGAATGGGTAGCTGAAAGTGCATAAGGAAAACAATTGCCAAAGCACTAAGATCCACAAACGAGTGTCGTGGAAGTTTGATGTACCACTTTACGACCGTGCCAGTCAAAGTGTGCTGGAAGAGTCTTAATTGAATAGAATCATCCATCAAGGAATTGGATGAACACCATAGATGGAAAGTCATAACATGATTTTTGGGATCATCTCCCTGCTTACCATTGAATTTCGGAATATCCGATGGTAACTTGACTGGAATGGGGGGCCAAGCGGGATTGTGTTGGATGGGTTCATTGATCAATTTGGAAAAATCAGGAAAGTCCAAAGTTTCTAGGAAAGGTAACTGACGATTCGGTTTAACATACTGGTAATAATGATAAGGCATATAACCACCAGTAGGACTATAAGTGGATTGGTACACAAGCTGTTGAAAAGGTAGATGAGATGATGAACCTTCAGAAGATGGACCTCTAGGGTTAGGATCTCCAGAACCACTAGGGCCATTAGGAGGATTAGGAGGACTAGGAGGAGGACCTCTAGGACCTCCAGGACCACTAGGACATCCAGGACCTCCGGGGCCATCGGGACCACCAGGACCACCAGGACCTCCAGGACCACTGGGAGGCAGACCACCAGGAGGTGGACCACTAGGACCTCCAGGACCACTAGGAGGAGGACCATCGGGACCTCCAGGACCACCAGGAGGAGGACCGCCAAGACCTCCAGGACCACCAGGAGGAGGTACACCATAAGGTGGTCCTCTAGGACCTACAGGGGAAGGACCTCCATAAGGAGGCCCTCCGGCACCTCTAGCCATATGAATAGGTATTCCTCATAATGCTGGCACGTAGGACCAGCTGGGTTGCCCCCATGGAGTAAAATTATTTCTAGGATATGGAATTCCAGTGTATGACATGCCTATAGGGGTAGGTTGGTAATTCACATTTCCCACAGGTACTTGATTCGTTGGGTAACCCCCCAATAAGCTTGAATAACAACAGGTTGTGTCCCTAAGGGTTGACCTGAACTCAATGGAGGGTTAACTATATTCATAGTAGGAACGTAAACCGTGGATGTGCCTGCATTAGAGGCCTGTCTAATATGAGAAACAAATCCATCTGAAGGTAATGTAGATCATTCTGGGGTTGCCTCCCGACAGTATAAGGTACTGATACAGCTGGAGTTGAAGGTTTCCCCCCAGCCCTAGAAGACCTAGGAGGACTAGAAACAGACCTAACATTTGCAACCATGGGATCAGAAGTTTGACCTGGGTGTTTTGAAGTCTCAACAGGATCAATAGGTTTCATAGAATCAGCTAGTGAACGATATCCATCTGGCCAAGGGTATGTATTACGGGAAAGAAGAGTTGACATAGGTTCTTTACGAGGGATTGGGGTTGCTAAGATAGTATCTAGTCTTTGCATTCTCTCCTGAAAATCTTGTGCACGGTGAATAGCTGATTGAATTTGTCTATATTCCTCTTCACTTGGTGAAGAATGTTCAGGAGGAGGCCTACATACTCCAAATGAAGCAATGGCATGTCCCATAGAGGTTCCCCAAAACAGAGCATCTGGACCATAATCTGGATGAACAGGACTATCAACATGACCTTCCACAAGACCATGGAAAGAAGTGTCACCGACAGGAGGTTGTTGAGCCAAGGGATTTGTATAAGAAGTGAATTGGTATCCACTTTATACAACTATATTCTCTTCCACATGGGAAGTAGTTGCAGCTCCTTAGTTAGTAGCTTCCATTGGACCTTCTCCTGTAATGGGAGGAAAGTTGGGTGGTAAGCCATGTGTTCTTCTGCACGGTCTCAAACGAAACTCAGCCAGATTTCACAGTTCCTATTCTAACCTAGGGTTTCAAAGCTAAGAAAAAACACACCAAAAGTTTAACCTACTCAAGCTACAGGTGAACAAGCAAATTCAAATGATAGGATGAGCTCAAATGGTCGGTCTCTCACCAGCATTGTCAAGTAGGTGCAACTCACAATATACCACAAGGGTGCGTGCATAGTAATATCCCCAAATGTTGTTTTTGGTGTATTGATCCACACAAGATGGCCAAAGGGCTTTCTCAGATAGATAGGGTATCTTTAGTGGGGTCTCCCAATATACACAAGGTACGTAGAAGCTCAAATCAGTAGTAGTGTTGTCTAATGCACAACCATTCACAAGGGGCCTTCCAATATACAATCAAGTATGTGAAGTACCTTTCTATATACCTCAAGGGTACGTGAAAGGTCGTTCGATATACCGATGGCACGTGGAAGAACCGCACGAGTCCCAGGATGTAGTGCAAACAAGTAACGAAAGCTCCTATGTTTAACTACGCCCGAACACATCTCTAACCTAGCACTTAAATTTCTATACAAATTTTAAGCCTATAACTACCGTTAATTTTAAAGAGGACAGTTAGGTGAATGCATGAGGTTTTGACAAAAAAGTAAAACCATGCAGATATGAAATGCAAGTTCATTCACTTTACCATTCAGTATGCCTAATTACGGGGAGAGAGAGTGTTTTTCTTTTCAATTTTTCTTTAAAAACCAAAAATTCCCCAAACAACTATTCTAAAAAATCCTTTTTTCGAGCATACAATCAAACAACACTTTCTTCAAATCAACTCTTTTTGAAAGCACATAGGTAGGGTAAGATCTCTTTTCAAATGAAAAAGAAAGACAAATGGCACTCAAATATGCATATGAAAGCTATACTTTCAATTTTTCCTAAAGCATGGAAAGATCTAACTTAAACTATTAATACTTTTTCCTTTTGATGATATAATGATGCAAAAGAGACAAAAGAACAAAGGAGTCTTGAAAGCTTGTGAGGCTAATCAGAGATCCAATGGCTTAGGCTCAATGAACTAATAACCTAATCTTAACAAATTTTCTTTTTAAAGCGAAAATAAGTCTTTCTCACACTTAATGAGAAATTGAAACAAGCAAACTGATCCAAGGGATTCTTTCTTTTCAGTGATAGTCTATAACCAGTAGAGATATAATCTAACCTATAGTTTCCAACTAACTCCTTTCAAGAAAAAACAAACTTAAAAGAAGTAATGAATGATGAATCTAACCTAGATTTTTTATTTGAACAAACAAGCAATTTCCACATAAAAATTCCAGATTTCAATCACTCAAGCAAGTTCAAACAATTCTGGATAAGGCCAATTAAAAACACCAAATCCAAAAAATCACATTTTTTTTACAAAAACGTGAAAAAATTAAAGTCTGGGATAGGCCTACTTGGCACCGTGCAGATGAAGTTGCTGAGAAGCAGTTTTGAGGCAAAACCACTTCTTGCTCACTAGATTCAGGTGGTGGCACTGCCTATGGCTAACTGGACTCAGGCGGTGGCACTGCTTCTTGCCAAAAGCACATGTGTGGTTCTTTGTAACAACCCAGAACAACAGGAGAGAGAAAAATCAAGTTAGAAATGCCAAAAACTTCATAAAACCTGATGAATCAACCACAATACAGGGCACAAAAAGTTAAGGTGGCTCAGATATGAAGAGATCTGAAGTTTTCAAACCAAAACTTCAGTAGATCAGATGTAGATATGACTGCAAAGATAGAAGGATGGAGCTTGGATTCAGACAAGAGTAGTTTTAGAAGCTGAGGAATAACAAGACGGATCTCTCCCTAGCGGAGTCACCAAATTTGTTATCAGGAATATATCACCTTCTGCGGACATAAGTTGTTCCTCTGGTCTGAATAGTTCAGATCCAGAACAAATGAGTGAATAACTCCATTGAAGACCTTCCCTGAATGTTATAGACACTTGGAATGCAACTCTGATGAAGGACGTGTATACCTGTAAAACATATCAAACATACAAAGACATCAAAGCTACCAGAAAATCATCTACACATCCATATTAGTGACTAAGGAATCCAATAACATATATGTGAGATTAACGCAACAAACATGTGGGAAGGAAATCAACTTTGCATTAGAAAATAAATGAAAGAGCTTACAACCATGTGCCTTAGTGCCGATACACTCCTTCACAAGACTAGCACCTTGTCCTCGATAGCTCCAACTTGCTCCGCAATTGCTCTCCGATGGATTAGGCCAGGGTATCAATTCAACAACATAACTTTACTATTCTTCTCTTTCCCTCAACCATGGAATATGAGCTTGTATTTATAGGGCTTAAATGGATAGGATGGTTGAGAGATTGGTGGGTGAGATGGCTACAAGATCCTACAAAGAGGGATCTCAACCTTAACCAACCCAGGCGAGTAGGGATAAGGTTAGACATGGGGCTCTTTTTCTAGAAGCCTTGAGAAACCTCCTTTTTTTCACTTTTTACCAAGGGCACCGCTTATACCCCTTTATGACAGTGCTGATGGGTAGGAACCACGCCAACAACATAGGTTAAAGGCGGTGGCACCGCCTGGTTCTCACACAACTAGTGCGGTGCTGAACAGGGTACCGCTTATCTGCTTGAGGGTAGAAGAAGTGCTGCAATTTTTTTATGTTGGAATCAACACCAAGAGTAGGATTCTCTTCAAGTTTGGGATTTGAGGGAAAGTGTCTGTGTTAGGGATCCTATCAAATGCTTGTGACAGATTTTTAGTGTAACAATATTCTATAAAAATGGACAAGATAAATCCTTACAAGGCCTTAATTAAAAGAAAACAAAAGGCATTATCTAAGTAAAAGGCAGGAAATCTCCTACACCTCTCTAAGGTGGCTCCTAAGAAACTATGGAGGCAAACTCTAACTCGCAAAACAGAAGAAGACAATAAAATTGCTTTAAAAGATTGGAATTCCTATCTTAAAAACCTTTATGAATCCCTAGATATCAGGGATTGCATTCAAACCTTTCTTACAACAAAAGAAGTTTTCTCATTAGAAGACATATATTTTGGGGTTAAGCGCTTAGCAAATGGAAAATCCAAAGGAATTAAAGGTTACCAAGCAAAAAATTTAAAAATTGGAGGGCTTGTCCTCATCCCGCACATCCACACACTCTTTAATCTAGTGGTCAAGGGTTTCCTACACCTTGGACTGAAAGCCTCATTATTCCTATTTTCAAAAGAGGTGATAAAAATGACCCCTCTAATTATCGGACTATTATGATTATCCCTCTCTTAGCTAATTTGTATGGTATTATCTTAGAAAAGAAGATTGATGAAAGGCTAAAAATGGAAGGTAAGCGGGCTAAAGGCCAAGCAAGTTTTAGAAGGAATCATTCAACCACAAACCACCTCATTACACTTAGGATCATTACAGAGGAATTTCGTAATAATAAGTCAGACCTATTTTGTTACTTTGTGTATTTTAGAAAATATTTTGATACTGTGCCTAGAAATAACATGTGGAATAGGCTAGAGGAGCTTAAGGTTTCTTTTGAGTTGAGAACTTCCGCGATGAGTGGTGGACAACATATATAGATTGTAATATTGGAGTTAAACAAGGTTTTCCCCTCTCCCCTACCCATTTTGGCATTTACATCGATAAGCTAGAAAAGTGTTTAGAAGAAGCAGGTTGCGTTGGTACAATCTTAGCTGGGATAATTATCATCGTCCCACTTTATGCCGATGATATTGTTCTTATGGAAAGGTTTCCTTTTGATCTCGATAAGAAACTAAGAATTCTTAAATATTTTTTCTCTAACATGGGTATGATGGTTAATGCCGACAAGACAAAAATCATGATTATAAAATCTAAGAAAGAGACCTATCCAAATTTTATTTATGATAATAGAAATCTAGAGGAAGTGGCTTCTTACAAGTATCTCAGAATTGATATTCATCACAAGCTCAATTGGAACTATTTTATTGAGATAAGGATTAATGGCGGGTGAAAAAGAAGTTCCCCTTTGAAACTCTTGCCATCCTTTTTACCTTGTATGGTTGTGAAGTATCGGGGTGCAACATTTCTAGAGAATGTTGGAGGAAGATTGAGAAAATCTAGAAGCAGTTTATAACTTATAACGTCAAAAGTAAAATCAATACGCCTTATCCTATTCTCCTCATAGAAGTGGGTATTTCCCCCTGTTGCAGCTGCAACATTTTCCCAAAATTCCAAAAAATTTTAGGACCCTCCTTTTGCTTGGATTAGTTTGATTTTCTTATTCGATTTGGTCTGAGAACTTTTCAGAAAGACTTTTCTTATGCTTACCGTTGGTTTTCAATTTTTCTAATGCTTAAAAAACTTCAATGATTGATCAAACTTCATCATTTGCTTTTAATCGCTGCCTTTGAATGCATTTGAAGCATGCCTGGATCGGAAGTTATTTGGTTAAGTGCCCCGTCGTTGCGGATGGATAATCGGTTTGGTTTTTTATTTTCTTTCCGACTCGTCATTTTTCACATCGGATGTTGTTTGGTTTTGCATCGAAACTATTTATCATTTCTTTCTCCGCCGTTGCAGGAGGAAAATTGGTTCCTCTTTCGATCATTGCTTTAGCGTTTCGGACCCGTTTGTTATTTCCATCGATTCCGTGAGTCGTGGGCTTCCGCCCTTGCGGCTGCGGGAAGCCTTTTCCTCCAGCTGTCTAAGTCGTCTAAAACTCACCATTGCGGAAGGTCGCGCCCTTTGCACTTCCACCGTTGCGGCTGCCGAAAGCGTTAGCTTTTTCGATCCTCTATTGTTTCTGCTTCCGATGTTGAACTCATTTTGTAGAGCGGTTTATCCTTTGTTCTTCCACCGTTGTGGCTTCGGTTCTGCTTTTATTTCGATGTTAGAAGTCTGACGTGCGGTTATTTTTTCACCTGGTTATTCCCCGACGTTGCGGACGGAGATATACTTATGGTTCCGCCGTTGCAGATAAAAGAAGTGCTAACCTGTGCCGATGTGTTAATAGTTTTCTTCTGATTCAGACTTTACTCCCATTGCATATGGATTTATCTTTTGCGGCTCCGCCGTTATGGCTATCGTTTCACTATTTTCCTGACGAGTTAGTCTTCTGATGTTCCGCTACGTATGTCTCCGCGGAGGGCTTAGCACTTTGACCGTCTGCCATTGTGGAAGAGAGTATACTTTCAACCTACAATTCAAAAGCTCTCTGCCATCCGATCTTTTTCTCTCCCGCTGTGGTTGACTATATATATGGGGTCGAGCGGTTATTTTTCTATTGTTATTTTTCATATACCGTTTCGACTGTCGCAAGCTGTCAAAATTGTGTTGTCGCGCTCGCCCGGTCCCTCGTTTTCAGTACACGCATCTAGGTGGCAACTGTAGAATCCTGATCGTCTTCGTCCCACCATAAACGGCAGATGCACATTAGTGCTAGGTAGGCTTCTATTGCCTTTTCCCATTCCGTTGGGCGTTTGGTGGTTTGGTTTTTCACAGTTAGGTGTTACGGCTTTTTCTTTCCCCGTAATTGCATGTATATATTGTGGTTCTTGGTGGCATTGCTATCCATGGGGAGGGGCATTTTGACCGGTGTAGTATTTTTTCCCCACCGCCGTTGTCGTGCGACCCTGCGCATAGAGGATGAGGGGGTTTGGTGCAGACGACCGTTAAGTTGTCTGCACCAAACCACTCTATATGATAATGTTGTGGGTCGGAATAGGTTTTCCGTGACCTTTTCCTTTAGGTTTGGACGGTTGGTCCTGATTTTATGCTACCTGCATCTTTTAAACCCCAGCCATTTTCACCTACATGGTTTCGCCCGACCCCGTTTGAGCTCAGCGTCGAATTACTAGCCGACTGAAAGGGATATGCCACTACTCTTAGTTTATTGACCATAAGTGCGTGAGCATGGCGCCGTTAAAAAAAAAACTTGCGTAACTACTACTATCTTTCCTGCGCAGCAAGATGACCATGGCGTGCACAGGAGCCGAATTTTGTTGCATATTAATGTAGATTTATTTCCGCCCAATTTGTATTGTTAGAATTGTTTGGTATTGAAAAGTAGTGGTAGCTTTCATGTTTTTACTGCATATAACTATTTTCAATCATGATAGACACAGACAAAATCACTGAATATTGCACATTGTGTCTCAATGGTTCTGTTAGTTAGGCCATTTCTGCTTATATACATGCATATATTTGCTTCATTGACTGACTGATATCATGTTAAACATAGAAGAAATGACACACTGCACACTGATGTATATAAGTTTGTCACTCATCCAAAATGGATTAATGTTTACAATGTTGTGTGTGGTAGGAATATTTCAAATCCACAATGTCAAAGAGGCAAAAGAAAAAGGCCCCGGTGGTCGAGGAAGAGCCCGAAGTAGAAACTGTCACCAAAACAGAATATATATATGAGGACACTAAGTGTATTTTTGGTATTGAACCTGAATACCAGTGGGGGGAAATATATAGACTGATCACACGCAGAGAGGTTCCCGACATGGGCTTAGAAGAAGAGTCCATATATGCCAACATAGAAAGATCTTCATTGTTGAAGATCGCCACCAGACCAGAGTTGTTCCCGTGCTTTGAAGTAATCGGTTGGATTCTGCCCTGGGCAGATGTCACAACAATGATTATGGAAAATGTTGAAAGACAGGTCTATGCTGCATATAGCCCTGGATATGTAACGTTGGCTTACCACCTGCTAGAAGCCCAAGTATTTTTATCTGATGACTGGCTGAACAACATTAGAATGGACCTGGTAGAGACTCTTAAAAAGATGTTGTTGCAGGGAAATCATTACAGATACAGACCGACGGGTGATTACGATATGGAAAGCTTAAGGGCCCCCTATAGGTTCATAGCTTTAATGCTGAACATGATTTTTGGAAGAGAACATGGTAGGTTCTTCAAGTTAGAATGGATCCCAATCATTTTTTGTGTTGCAACCAAGGGGACAATTTTCAACTGGGCCAGCCTTGTATCAAATAGTCTTTCAGTTTGCTTGGCCTCAGCTTTGGGAGGAGTGGCCCAAAAGAGGTCTGAATTCTATATGAGATCCATACTGCTAGACTGTATATTATGCAATCAGCCTTTCCCCGGCCTCAGGTGCATCTGGGATAGGGAAAGAATGCCTGTCTATTCTACTTATAAACCACTATGGGCACATAAATATCACAGCCATTACTGAGAAGTCTGTGAACACTTCATCATGCCCTTATACACACTCATCTTCCTGAAGGAGTGTGATTGTATGTCAGAGGAGGCACTGCAAGTAATAGAGGAGTATGCAGACTACTATTTGATTGAAAATGGCCTGTACTTCAGGATGTTTGGAGGTTCAAGAGCACCCTCCCTACTGCCCAAATACACCACTGACTATATCATACACAAGGAAGCAGTCAGGTAGGTCTTCTTGGATGGCATAGGGAGCTTTCTGTTTGAGCACAAGAAGACCACCTATCCTCCTTTTCCCTTCAGGTTAGGAAGCTACAAGTTTACCAGAGTGAAAAAGGCTGATGAATTTGTAGAAGAGCTGGAAAAGTTCCATTTTGGAGAGATGCCCTTCCGTAGAAATGATACTCACGGTAAAGTAGCTGAACATTGCAAAACAAACAACGTGCATTTTGAGTATGCCCACCATTGGGATCGGGAAGAATCCATCTTCCGAAATGCAGTAAACATGACATCCTTGAGAAGAAGGTTCAAGAAGAAGATCACCACCAAAGGTGGGAAGGGAGATGAACAAGCAAAGGCTGAAGAAGAAGCAAAGAGAAGAAACGAGGAAGCCCAGAGGTTGGCACAGGAAGCTGCAGGATGGCTACACACAGAAGAAGAAGAAAAAAGGAAAGTTGTGCAAGAAGCAGCTAGGAAGGAAGAAGAAGATGCAAAGAAAGAAGAAGAAGAAAAGAAAAAGAAGCTGGATGAAGAGCTCCAAAAACAAGAAGCATAAAAGCTAAAACTGACACAGACAGAGCATTCAGCTTCTGAAACAGCTGCAGGAAAGACCCAGGACATGGAAAACCTTGAGGTTCAGGACCCACAAGTACCTGCTGCCAGCACACCCATGGTTCCCACTCTCAATATGGTCCCTTTTGTGTAGAAAAAAGGAGAAGAAATCCCTGATTTCAACACTATTTTCTATGACAGGGCAACAAAGAGGATAGTGAAGAGAACAGAAAGGAAAATTGAAACAGGAGATCTACCAGGGAAAATGATATTGGATACGCCTGTTATGTTGGGAACAGACCAAGATCCACGATTCACCATCAGAGCCGGAGCAGCACTGATTCAAGCCTCAGAGGATAATGTGGGCAGAATTATGATAGACTTGGAGCTATCTAAGAAATCCTCGGCTCAATTAAAAGACACTTTGAGGAAAGAGAGAGAGGAAGGCAATAGGCTGAAGCGTAAGTATGAAGACATGCAGAGAGAGATCAAGGCTTCTAAGGCTGAATTGCAGGCCCTCCAAGCAGAAAGATAGGTCAGAGAAACAACACAGGAGGCTCTGGAGAAAGTACAGAAAGAATGTCAAGAGCTAAGGAGTGAAAATGAACAGCTGCTGGGAAAGGTAGATGAGCTAGAAGAGAAGCAAAAGATCCTCTTGGAGGCCAATGAGTTGCACACCCAAGAGCAGGAAAAGAAACATCAAGAGCATATTTCCTCTCTAACAACTGCTCTGGGGGAAGCAAGGGAGCAGCAAGTTAACCTCCAACCATTCAAATAGCATGTCTTGGCCCAGAAGGATAAAATGTTGCAGCTGCAAACTGCTATAGAAGGAGAGAGGTGCAGAGTACTGCAAATAGATGGCCGATTGGAGGAAATATTGGAGACCTCTTCTTATTTCGTTGATAGATCTCAGGACGTCCTTGAAGTCCTGATTACAAGAATGGCGAGGCTGGCAAACAATGAAGAAACTCCAGCAGAACTACCGTCAAAGGATCAACAGGCCCTCAAACGGGATTATGACTTAGTGGAATTCGCTATCAACACCGCAGAGGATTTCAAGAAGGCTGTTAAAAAGACAAAAGGAGCATGCACCGAGTTTTTCAGAAGGCTTCTCATTACCTACAACCGGTGCCAGATAGAGGCCGAGCAGAGGCTTGAGGATTTCCCAGATCACAACGCCTTTGTAGAGCTGTTGCAGAAGAGATACTAGGAAGAGGAAGCTAAAGTACAGCATATTAAATCCCTGGATGATCAGATATTGAGGAGCGAAGTAGATCATTCAGCTATCAGCGTACAGCTCCTGGAGGATCAGCTTCGATTGAGTGCAGCTAGGATTGAGGCTATAAAGAACCAGGCTGCTAAGTTTGAGATCAATATTTAGTTTTTAGAGCCTTGTGCATTTGAGGGCATTGCCTCTGAATCTTCGGCATGGAAGAAATTTCTGGATGCCCAAGTGGGACCCTCCTCGTAAAAGGAATGGTCACTTTTTGTAATGTGTAACATTTTGTAAAAAACATTTGAGAAAATTCAAGCCTTGGGAAACAAAGAGTTGGGAAGCCCAAAGGTTACTTTGGGCAGCCAAACCGTCTCACCCTTTTGTATAAATGTAGAAAGCTTAGAAGGGAGGGGGGGCTTTTTCCCAGTTAGACATGAAAAAGCTATATTGTAAGAAGAACTATTTCTCTTAGCAATAAAGAAGTATTGTTTGCCTGTTGGAGGAAGATGGGTGGCATTTTCAAATGTTATGCTGTGGATGGCTGAAAGATGAACTATTTTGTTTTTCCAGCTTTTTGTCCATTAACCATGAGATCGTTCTAACTCTCAGAACCTATTTTCTTGTTTAAATGATCTCTGGTTTATTTTGTGGAATTACCACCATGAGTAATGTATGCTGTTCATAAAACGATTAGCTAACTGATTGTTGAAATATATTTAATCATTCATGTGTTGTAGGAATAAATATCAACTATCTGTAATTTCTCTTTATGATACATGCACAATTCACATTACTCACAAATAAGTTAAAGTTTGCTCCCCGGGGATAGATAGATAGATAGATAGTTAGTTTTATTTCTGCACATGTGATTTAGATGCTTGTAAGCCTAAGACGAGAGGTAAGAACCTGCGCATCACATTGTGAATGCTCCTTGCATCCTTCATCACCTTGCATAGTTAATTAGGCATATGCATATCATACTTAAGTCCAAAAATACAAAAATATACACGGTGGACCGGGCTACAACCGGTAAAACCATTGTTTTGTTGCTTGACCTACAGTAGCCGGACTGCAAACCAGACGGATTCCCTATACCAAAAAGTCAACGGGATAGTTGGGAACATTGACTGGGGAGAATCCCTTGCTGTTGTTGCCTGCGAATTTCCAGGCCTCAACACCCCCATCAAGATAATGGATAGGACCAGGTACATGTTGTACAAGCATAATATAAATAACATGGGAAACGAGAGACTTCCTAAAATTGCTCTAAACTCAAGTCAAAACCAAATATGCCTCAAGCGGTGTTGGTGTAAAGATACCATGGCTTGGCTAAACCATTGGGGCATTGATGAAAACAACATTTTGTAGAACATTGATAATGTCAAAAATATTATTACTTCTAAGTTTAAAGAGAAATTCTAGTGTGAAGAAAATTTAGCGGTTAAGAGAAAATTAAGATACTATAAGGAGGTCATTAATCCTAACTTGGAAGATCAAAAGTATCTCTCGGTAGTAACTAGCTCACATAAGAAAATTAATATAGCCAAGGTTAGAACGAACTCCCATGAACTCCATATAGAAACAAGGCGTTGGTCTATTCCTAAAACTCCATGGGTGGAAATGGTTTTCCATGTGTGTGAGTCTATGAGAGTTAAGGATGAAAATCACTTTCAATTAGAGTGCCTTTCTTACACCCACATTAGATTTGAGTTTCATAGTATTTGCTACAATAAAAACCTTAATAACCTCCTAACCTTCCAAAACTAGTGAGCTTGGAAAGATTCTTGGAAAGCATTTTAAGCACATGAACAAGATTTTAAAGTAAACCAAGTACTATCCTTCTTAAGGTATGGTAGACCAAAGTTGGTCTTAGTGGACGTTAATTATCATCATCATCATCAGTTTTTGTTTTCTCACCGAAAAATAAATTTCTTCTTTATATTCGACATAATCAAATAAAACAAGTACATTTACATAAGATCGCATTTCTTAATATGAACTATAGGATAGTTCATCATAAAAAAACTATAGAATAATTCATTATAAAAAAACTTTTTATCTCCATGCCGCAACCTTCCTAAAAATGGACTATACCAAGATATTTGGTATCTATCAAAGTTGAAGGTACAACATACCAAAAAATACATCAAATGTTAACATCAAAACATTGTTTTCTAGACACCATGCAAAAGGGTATTTTTCTAGAAATTTGACCATGTTCAACACCAAGTTGAATAAGGTATGGAACTCATGAGTTTTGTGAAATATTAGTATGACAAAGTCCCTTTCATTCTTCTAATTTCTTTGAGGTATAAGATCAAAGTTTCATGACATATCAAATTGCGTGGTAGAAAGAAGGATTTAGAAGACTATATATATGATTGAAGGGAAGAGTAGAGTCTTAACTCATTCACAACAACTTGGGATTGATTGGTGTTGGCTCACCAAATTGACACTTTTTGCACCTCCTTACATCCTCCATATATGTTGGGCTATAGGGCAGACCCAGGCTTTATACCATTAAATTCACACCAACAAAAGACCCATAGTGTTGGCCCTTTCGACAACAACCTACGAACAGGTTGCAGTCTCACCCGAAACAGCTATGGGGTGCCGCAGAATCAGGTTTCTGCAAGCAAAAGAGGGATATTACTGTACCTTTAGCTTCCAACAATTATAATCATAAAATGTAGAGCTTTAATAGTTACTTATTTAGCTTCACGGCTAGATAAACAAACAGTGTCTTGCTTCACCCTTTACTGGGAATTTCAGCGAAGTTCGTATTTAGCAGTGATCTTACTTATCAGTTATATATTTATCAATGCATAATAGAAAATAACAACAACACAAAAAAAACCACAACACATGATATAACATGGTTCACCCCCAGTTTAGGGGTTACGTCCACAAAACTGTGTTTTATTCAACTCTTTACAAAAACCACAGTTCTGATCTGCGCACTCAGCTGCAAATCCCTTCAAGTCCTCAAATCCGCGCACACAGCTGCAGATTTCCTTAATCACCCAAAACCCTCTGCGCACACAGCTGCAGAGGTCGTCCACGCACACAGCTGGGAATTAACCTTCTTACAAACAAGCCTTAGCTTCGCATCAATTCATCTTACATCAAAAGACTAAACTGACTTCTTTACAAGAGTGCTTATTTATAGTGCACTTATTACAAAACCATGGGCTTAAACCATGGGTTTACTACAAAAAGAGGACTTTGACTCAACCCCGACACCCCTAAGACTATTTTGAGTCATAGCTCCGCTTACAACTCCCATAAACCCGCGGAGTTACCCACCTTAAGGACTGTTAGGGTGCGCGCCCCAACAGGCCCCTAAGACTCACCAGTGTCCCGTCCCGGGACACTCATCTGCTTTTCTGGTGGTAGAATCTTGTTGGCAAAACATAGTGCGCTGCTTGCTGAAGCCATACATGCAGTTGTCAGCTGCTTGCTCCTTTCCTTCGTAATATTTATGCTGGTTAAGGCCTTCTAGATCTATCAGCGACCCCATCCTTTGATCTACTTGCCAAACATTTGACCATCCACAACTTAGGGTCCCCAGAATTGTGTGTCAAGGTGCATAAGACAAATAGCCGCCTCGATTCTACCAAACCAGGAGGATACATCTTGGGATGTTTCAGAGTTTTCCTGTGAAGACCGGTGCTTTTCTTCGTGCGGCTTAGAGCGCACTTCTGCCTTTCTTCCTTCCTCTTAGAGCGAACTTTTTCCTTTCTTTGTGCCTTGGTCAAACATGGCTGCATGGGTGGATTGCTCAGAAGGTTCAGCAGACCTCTCTCCCTGACCACTCGAAATAACTCCTGGACTTCACGATCATTCGACATAGTTCTAACTGAAGAAACTCAAAGAAATGCACAATGCAGGAGTCGCAGGCCGATGTAGCTTCTTATAGAATCCCGCAATAGAATATTTCATCATGGTGCATTAATGATGCCAAATCTGATGGAGTGGCGGAAATCCTATCCACACGGCACCAAAGTTTCCCAAAATATCATCATTACAGGCAGTTAGGGTAGTTCTCATGCCGACACCGCCAAGTCTAGTTTGTCCCATCCGTCACATTTTAGGCTGCGACACACCTTTGATCTTCGACATAACCACTAACTTCAGCTCTGCCTTGATAAGTACCTTCGACACAATATTAACCTTCGACCCCACGCAGCACCCAAAATTCAACCTTCAAACTTTGACAGTCTTCCACACTTCGTAGCTTTGAGGACAACTTCATTATAGTCTAGCACCCAATTTCAACGGTTCTTGGTACTTAGACTTTCCTTCTTGGTGTTACTTCTGATTGGGAGGTTCTGGCCTGTCCCTGTACTTCTTTAAACGACTGCCATTTACCATAGAAGGTAAAATTTCTCCATTCAACTTAGCTAACTGGACTGCGCCACCAGCAGTAACTTTCTGTACTATGTATGGTCCTTTCCAATGTGTCTTGAACTTACCCAGGAATTTCATGAATTTGCTGTCATATAAGAGCACAAGATCACCCTGCTGGAACTGATTCTTCTTGATGTGTCTATAATGCCATGATTTTTCTCGAGCTTTCTGCACTTGCTGCTAGAACCCTGCAATAAATCTGTCCTCTTCAAGTTCTAGTATCTTTGTCAGCCTTTCTGTCATGATAGCTGGGTCATCCATCTCTGTGAAAGCAGATATTCTGAGGCTAGGAACAATGTACTCCATGGGCATGACTGCTTCTTGTCCATAGACCAACCTAAAAGGTGTATGGCTTGTCAATTTCTTGCAGGTAGTCCTATAAGCCCATAGTACTGCTGGAATTCTAAGATCCCAGTCATTTCTGTTAACATTGCAAACCTTTGTCAGAGCATGTTCAAGGATTTTGTTAAAAGCTTCAACAGTTCCATTTGCTTGTGGATGATAGGCCATACACAAGCAAATGGAAATTTCAACTCTTCTGATGATACACCTGAAATTCTTCAGTCAATACTTCAATAGTCTTATTTAGAAAATGTGATCCTTTATCACTCATAAGAACTCTAGGACACCCAAATCTGGACAAGATGTTCTCGAAGATGAACTTCGCAGCTGTAGTAGCGCTACAGTTCTTGACTGGTTGAGATTCAGCCCAACGGGTAAGGTAGTCAGTTGCCGTAATAATGTATCTTGCTCCTGAATTCTTCGTAGGGGGATTGATAGGGCCAACAAAATCAATAGCCCACTTGTCAAATGCTTGTAAATTTACCTGTGGGGCTAGAGGCATCTCATCCCTCCTGGATGGTTTGCCTGTCCTTTGACAGATGTCCCAGCTGTGGCAATATTCTCTTGCATCCTTGTGAATTGTGGGCCACCACAATCCGGCTGTCAAAATCTTCTGTGCTGTAGCTTTTCCTGCATAATGACCTCCTGCTGCTCCGGCATGTGCCTCAGCCAAAATCAGTGGCTTTTCATGCTCCAAGACACATATGCGCAGTATTTCATCTGGTCCCATTTTATACAGTTGTCCTGCTATTAGGGTAAAGTCGGCTGCTCGCACCACCAATTGCTTCTTCTGCTGTGTTGTCATCTCGGTGGGTGGAAAACCTGTAGACAAATACTGAATAATATCTTGAAAGTATTCATCAACCATCTGGATGGAAAACAACTGGGCATCAGGAAGACCTTCGTCCAAACTGGTAGGTTCTTCTCCCGACTTGAGCCTCGACAAGTGGTCAGGTCCTAGGTTAAGTATTCCAGGCTTAGCTATGATCTCAAAGTCATATTCCTGAAACAGAATCAACCATCTGTATATCCTTCCTCCTAGCACAGGCTTGTTAACCAAATACTTCAAAGCAGAGTGATTAGTGAACATCTTAAAATGAGATCCTAAGAGATAATGTCAAAACTTCTGTAATGCATAAACCATAGCTAAACCTTCTCGTTCTGTAGTAGTATAATTTTTTTCTGCTGTGGACAGTTTTTCTATTTGCAAAAGAAATAGGGTGATCGATATTACCTTCACCTAACTGAGCCAATACTATTCCCAGAGCAATGGAGGATGCATCGACATGTACATGAAACTCCTTATTCCAATCAGGGAATACTAAGATAGGGGCAGTTACCATATTTTCCTTCAAAATATCCAAGCTTGCTTGACAGTCAGGTGTCCATTCAAACCTAATATCTTTCTTCAACTACTTTTCCATAGGGGCTGTTATCTGAGCATATCCTTTAATGAATTTCCTGTAATAATGAGTATGACCAAGCGTAGTGCGCAGTTGTTTAACAGACTTTGGAGGTGGCAGGTTCACAATAATGGCTATCTTCGCAGGATCCATCATCAATCCTTGCTTACATACAATGTGACCTAGCAGAAGTCCAAAAGGGGCACAGAAGATACACTTTTTCAAGTTCAAGGAAATCTGATGCTGTCTACATTTGTCTAGCATAAGTCTTAAACTAGCTATGTGGTTTTTTAATAACCCAAAGATAGTCCAATCATCAAAATAAACTTCTAAGAATTTATGTATGAATTCCTTAAAAGAAGAGATGACTACTCTAGAAAACATGGCAGGTGCATTCTTCAATCCAAAGGGCATAACTGTATACTGGAAGGATCCCATTTCTGTAGCGAAGGTTGTCTTATGTCGATCTTCTGGAGAAATTCTAATCTGTTGGTAACCTAAAAATCCATCAGTAAAAGAGTACACTTCTTGACCTCCAACATTGTCTAAAACTTCATCTGTAAAGGGAGTGGGGAAAGGATCATGCAAACAGGCATCATTCAGCTTCCTCAGATCGACACAGATTCTGATTTCTCCCTTAGTCTTCTTTTCTTGCACCACCATAGGACTGACCCACTCGGACTCTTGAACAGGCTCAATGATTCCTGCAGCAAGCATCTTATCCAGCTCCATTCGGACTTTTTCCTTATACTTAGGGTTCAGCCTATAAGGGCGTTGTTTCACAGGCTTCGTATCAGGTTTCAAAGGGATCTTTATCATGCCTATATCACCAAGGATACCTTTCATCTCTGAGAACTTCGTCGGAAATAGAACCTGATATTCATGGAGAAGTTGGGTCACCTTGCTTACCATTTCATCATCCCAATAATCTCCAATGGTAGCATACTTAGGGTTTTCTTTTGACCCAATGTTTACGGTCCACATCTTCAGGGGTTGAGTCACTTCAAGTGCTTCAACTGTTGGCCCATGTACTTCGCAGTGTCCTTCTGACTCAGGAATGTTAATGTTGCGTGGATCGTCATCCTCATCAATTGCGAGGTTATAACATTCTACTGCATTGGCTTCTTGTGCCTTCCAATCAGGTTGGTATTCTATTATCTCTCGATCATCAAATACTTTAGTATGGATCAACCTAATAGCTGCGTCCAAAGCAGGAGAAACCTCATTAATAGAAAATGTCAGCACAAAACTATCAACAAGACAATCCCAACTTACAGTACTGTGGCGAAGCTCGACCTCCACATACTAGTTCTTTGCTATAGGTTCCAGGGTGTGCACAAACCTATGTACCCATTCTTCACGAGGTACATGCTTCCATGCCTCGTAGCATTGCTCCAAATGTACCTGAGGACTAGTCTTACCATTTCCCTTCGAAAGTCATCTGTCTCTTCTTCAGGTTAATTACTGCATCATTATCTATTGCCCATTCAATACCTAGTAGTGCTGGATAGGGGTTGCTGTCATCAATTATTTCAATTACCTCAAAGTCTGCTAAGGTACTGACTCCATCAATATCTACTGATACACTAGGGAGTCTTCCTAGGGGCACAATCTTCTGCTGATTGGCTAATCTCAACTGTATAGGGGACCATTCCAGAGTAGGTTTTCCCATTTGTTCCCATGTCTACTTAGTTAAGACATTTACTTCTGATCCTAGGTCTAGGATGACATCAGTCATGTCATATTCTCCTATCTGAGCATTCAATCTCATTTCCCTACCAGTTCTTCTGACTCTATGAACAGTTTTTTCCTTACCAGAACTTCACTGAGGTTCACAAGAAGCAATAACTTTCTATAACTCATTTAAAGCATTCTGATTTATCAAGAGCTTCATACAACTCTGTAAAAAGGAGGACAGTGTACTTACTTTATCTGTCGAAGCTTCTTGCACCTGCGACTGCTGCTGAGGTTGTTGCGCAGGTACTACTGATGTGTTGGGGTCAGCAAAGTCTCTCTTGGCTTCCATAAATGTCTCTTTTTCTCTTTCGACATCAAATGTAGGGATTTTTTTTGAGGCCTTCCGAACCCAAGCCTCGATAGGGTGTTTCTCCTTGTTCTGCACTTCCGTCGTAACTCCACTCCTGGTAACAACATTAATGGCTGGGACAGGTCATTGCTCCACAACAATCAGCTGAATATTCTGAGTAGGGGCACTATTTCTTTCTTGAATCTTCGCTATCAGCTGCAGGCATTACTCAATCACATGGTCGACAGCTCTGCAATATCGACATGTCATAGTTGGGTTCCGACAGTCTCTAGCGAGATGTCCTGCCTGGTTACAGTTATAGCACACAACCTGGCCTCGACCTCTGCTAGCCATACCTCCACGACCATGACCTCCAAAAGCTCCGCGACTTGATGTACTACCGCGGTAACCATATCCATCATTGCCTTGGCCATCATTTTGTACCCGATAAGCATCGTAATTTCATTCTCTCATTAGGTCAAAGCTGCGACACTCATCTTCGTTGTGTCCCACTGATTTACAGAACTTACAATAAGGGTTCTTAGGGATTTCCACATACCTCTGCAGAAGATAGCAGTCTTCAGGTCGATTCTGGCCAGTTGTCCTATAGATCTCACAATATAGAACAGTAGGGTTGAACGGGTTTGGTGCACCAAAATTCAGGAAATTTCTTACTGCAGGACACTGTTCCTTGTCATGACCCTCTATCCGACATCGTGTACACCAAACCTCTTCGCAAATAGCTGTCCCTTTTTTCAGATCGCGAAGCTCCAGATCCATCGCTGCCAACTGCGCTTGTATTTGAGCGATACCAGAATTATCTTCGACCGGGGCTGTTTCAAGCTTCATAGCGATTTCCAAGGCCTCCTACTGATCCGCAACCTTCTGTTGCATGAGTGGAGTCCTGATGTGTGGTAACAGAGCTGCGATGAACCATTCCTTATGTTGCGCTGGGACAATAGTGAAACTGAATTGATCTAGCAGAACTTTAAACCTCTGATCAAAGTCCCACACTGATTCTCCTCGCCTCTACTGGATTTCCTTTAGTTCAGTGATACACTGCGACTCTGATTTAGGCTTCTTAAATTCCTTTATCATTGCTGCTTTTATATCAGCCAAGACATGGTTCTGAGTACTGGAAAACTTCATGAACCAGGTCAGAGCGTGGTCTCTGAAAGAAGTAACCAGCTGCACTCTTTTTGTATCTTGATCCGTAATGTTCTTAGTAGTCCACACTGCTTCACATAAAAACCAGAACTGTTCTGGATCCTCTGATCCAGTTCCTTTGAAAATAGGGAGCTTAATGTCGTCATTCATATGGGTCATCGCGGGTCTAGGGGGGGAGGGAGGGGGACTGGTAGTAGGCGGGGGGGAACTTACTGGGGTAGACTGACCTGCGACAGGAATACTCGGGCTAAGGTTACTTTCAGACTGCGATGGGTTCTCAGGGATAATAGGTCTTCGCTATGGGGTTACCGGAGGGTTTCCAACAGAAGGGGTTTCTTCAGGCTCTGAGACTGCTAGACTTACGGGGTTAGACTCGGTATTCTGACCTAGGGTATAGGACTCAAAATTTCTCTTGTACCTTTTGCCACTTCACAGCAAACCACTTTGCTCGTCGAGGGTACTTTCACTTGCAAACATAAGTTAGTAGTGGTAAATCTAACAGTCTGATTCAATAAGCAATATACCTTTTTCAGCTAATAGCATTTTAATTCTCAAACTAAAGGAATTCAAGTAATTACCCCTTGGTCCTTTGAAGAACTGTCGTTCGGATTCGCTGAAGGATGTACTTGTGTCAATGGCAAACTCCGTCACAAATGCTTCAAGGGTTCGCGTTGTCCAGAAATCAACAACGCAGGATATCTCGTTGTTCACCCTTTTTAGTATATTAATTCTTGCGGGGGTCCAATCAGGAAACTGACGTTCTTGGAAGTTCATCCTTTTCTCTGTTAACCTGGATAACCACTGGTGCAACTCTATGTGGATACTACCAAAGAAAATATCATATACGTCAGAAAAAACATACCTTTGTAAAAAGTCATTTGCACTACGACGCGGATCTTTGTTCTCTTGTATAGCAAAGTTCAGATAAGTCTCTTCAATCCAATCAACGATTTATTTCATTAAGGGTCTCCAAAACATAGCCCTTGAGGTACGACGTAAACCCCTGTTGAGCAGATACTGAGTTTAACCGGCAACGGAACCAATTTGTTGGGCTATAGGGCAGACCCGGGCTTTATACCATTAACTTTGCACCAACAAAAGACCCACAGTGTTGGCCCTTTCGGCAACAACCTGCGAATAGGTTGCAGTCTCACCCAAAACAGCTATGGGGTGCCGCAGAATCAGGTTTCTGCAAGCAGAAGAGGGATATTACTGTACCTTTAGCTTCTAACAATTATAATCACAAAATGCAGAGCTTTAATAGTTACTTATTTAGCTTCGCGGTTAGATAAACAAACAGTGTCTTGCTTAACCCTTTACTGGGAATTCCAGCAAAGTTCGTATTTAGCAGTGATCTTACTTATCAGTTATATATTTATCAATGCATAACAGAACATAACAACAACACAACAAAAACCACAACACACGATATAACATGGTTCACCCCTAGTTTAGGGGTTACGTCCACAGAACTGTGTTTTATTCAACTCTTTACAAAAACCACAGTTCTGATCTGCGCACTCAGCTGCAGATCCCTTCAAGTCCTCAAAGCCGCGCACACAGCTGCAGGCCTCTACGCACAGAGCTGCAGATTTCCTTAATCACCCAAAACCCTATGCGCACACAGCTGCAGAGGTCATCCACGCACACAGCTGGGACTTAACCTTCTTACAAACAAGCCTTAGCTTTGCATCAATTCATCTTACATCAAAAGCCTAAACTGACTTCTTTACAAGAGTGATTATTTATAGTGCACTTATTACAAAACCATGGGCTTAAACCATGGGTTTATTACAAAAATAGGACTTTGACTCAACCCCGACACCCCTAAGACTATTTTGAGTCGTAACTCCGCTTACAACTCCCATAAACCCATGGAGTTACCCACCTTAAGGACCGTTAGGGTGCGCGCCCCAACAATATACACCTTTGATCTCTTTATTTTATCCTTTTATCGCATAAATCCTTCTATATTTTCACATATTTACCCAAATATTTAGCAAGTACACTAAGGTATGATAATTCATCAAAATCCTTTAATTTCCTTTGATTTAATGCTTAAATATCATTTCTTGAAGGATTTGCAACTAATTATATTTCTGCAACATACTTTGATTTCTGCAGCACATGTTGGCATTCAACAGCAGTTAGATATTATGAATATTCTCCATACGTGGCTAGTTCATTCAAACAAATCCGAGTCTATCCATCCTAATTTTCGCTGATGACTCATGTACAATCAATGCAATCTTCATCTCTAGGCACTACGTTCCATAGAGATGAATATTTGCTACTAGATGGCAAACCAAAGAATATCTCGAGCATGAAGGAATTAGCTATTTTCACATTATGTAAATAGTTGTATAATTAATAGAATATAGAGTCCGTTACTATAAAATCGGAGGCCCTCGAGCTATAAAATTCCATGGATCAAAAATGTAAAGTAGTGTGTGTGTAGACAGAGATATGTAGATAGAAAAAGACAGAGATATGTAGATGGAGAATGGATAATGAATAAGAGCAATTGCGTTGCTTAAATGTTGGTTTTTCTGAATTGAACAGAGGTTAAATTATACAATGTTATTCTTGTTATCTTAAGTAATGATGTATATGTCTTTTTAGAATGTAATCAATTTGTTTTCTACTGTCATTATTTTCTTCATTATAGAATCATGGTTGTAGCTTAGAGGTTAGTCTGCAAGTCATTTAAGGACTTGTGGCTTTCTTGGCAACGATTCACCAAGAAGACCATAAGCCCTTATTTTGTAAATCTAGTTCTTGTATAGAATAGATATGTTAATTGTTATTTTATGTTTTTATTACAAGAGAGAATTGTAGTTAGTAAGATTGTTAAGTGGCTGTAAAAAATATATTTACATATGTTTGAAATTAGTCAGTTTATTGTGTGATAATTATGGAATAATATTCACAGCATTTGTTATTTTAGAACCGAGCTCAGATGTTAGGATAGATTTATTTAAAAGCATTTTTTTAAATACTTAGTATTGCAGATTTGTTTTGTTTTGTTGTAGATTTAAATTCTATTTTAAAGTCATACATTGCTTTTGCAAAACTGGGTTCCCAATGAAATGAACTTAATTGTATTTTCTTATAAATTATAGAATATATGGATTGCATTCATTTTCATTATGGTTTAAGCTTTAAGTTAATTCAGTTCTGTATTTAAGATTAATTGCATATATTTATTCTGCAAATTACATTTATTTTGTTGTAGTTTTAAAATACAAGTTACTTTAGAATAGTTTCAATTACAAAAGTAGCCCATTTTAAAGATTAAGATGAACAAGTAAGATCTATAATAGTATTAAACTCCTTGGAAGGAAATTCATTAATTTAATAAGAGCTTTGAAGTATTAATCGATACATCAATTCCATAAGTCTACTTTCTGCAACTTACTCTGTTTTCTGTGTCAACATGTGGTTTTCTCTTCATTTAGTCCTAGTTCACTTTTTGTAACCTATTCTGTTTTCTATGTCAATAAGTTTTTTATTAAGTTTCTGAATTATATTAGATTTTTCTTATTAGTTTATGCTTTATTATTAGAATTTTTCTGAAGATTGTTTGAAAAGTATTTTCATTTTTGCAATAAGGATAGAAGATTAATTTGAATCTTTTATAGGTCTTAGATGTGAGAGTATTTAGTTAGTATTAGGATTTTAAATTTGAATAAGTTTGAGGGTTGATAGATTAGAAATATTAGTATCAATCATTTTGAGTAATCCCTAGATTAGAGTAAGTCAGCTTAGAGTAGATTAGATTATGATAGGCCCTAATCCTGCATATATAGTGTTTGCATCTCATAAGCTACCTTCCCGGGTTGACAAATTAAGTGTTGAATTAAATAGTGCATATTTTTTCCAACAATTGGTTATATAACAGTGTATATCCATATTAACTTGAATATATCATGTGTCAACAAGGATCAAACTCCTTGATATGCAAATTTTTTTTAGAGTGCAAAAAATTGAGTCAAATTTTGCATCTCAGTGGATTTGATCTCTATCAGTGCATGATAGATATGGAGTTAAGATGGATCTACGCTGGTGTTGGCTAGGGGATCAGATGCACAAGGTGCGACAAAGAAGACATCAACAAGCAGAAGATTCAACTGCTTAGGAGAAATATATCAACAAGCATGGTCGGTTTGGTCGCATTAGTTAGAACTTTTGGTCCAAAGTAGTTAGAGAGTCGGCCCATGTGGACTATTTTGTAACGACTTAAGCCTACAAATAGAATTAGGAATATAATCATTCATCATCAATTGTTCTATCGATGAGGACAAGAAGTATGATGTGATAAGTGATTTGCAAATGTATTTTCTGGTCTGAGGCTTTTGACAAAGAATATGTTAGCACCGGGATCATGCCCACAAGGTTGGGCGGGAAGAGGGCTCTCTCCCGGGAAACACACGGGAAACAACAGAACCGATTTAGACTGTGCCTACGGCCTTGTGCAGTCAGAGAGGGATCTCTTGCTTGTCTTCAGATTAACTCTGTGTAAAATATTCGATCAAAGATGGTCAGGAGGCCAGACTCCTGAAATAGGACAAAGTGGAGTAACGTGAGGTGTAGGTGGGACTATCAGGGGAAGGGACCATTGGAAATGGAGTTGAAGGCTTGGGTAGAGAACACTTGTAGGAGGAAAATAATGGCTTGGGTTTCCCAACAAAGGAAAGATAGTCATCGATCTTACAATCAGGAGATATTTAGCGGGTGGTTAGAGGATGAGAGGGAACAACCCATCGCGTGGAGCACCAATGAGATGAATTCCACGCGACATTAGAAGAAAACTTGATAAATGTCTGAAACAATAGGTGGAGCATAGCATGTATGAATTCCAAACTGTTATACACTCAGTTATAGACATGAAAGAAATCAACAAACTGGAATGGAAACAGGATATACATTTCACGTAAAGAAAATACATATTGAAAGAAGCAACGACACATGAATATCCGTCTTAGAAAACAACTCTTCCTCCGCAATTTTATTCATAACCCAGATCTTATTTTACAACAAAGAGCCTCATCCCCTGAAGGTTTCCCAATCCTCCAGCTAACTCTTTTCCCCCTATCAGGAGTGCATTAATAATACTTCAGTGCTGAGATTATTCTATGAAACAAACCTAAAAACTATTTGCAGTCACAATCATTCATTAACAGTATAGAGAGTGGAACTATTTCCATGTTTTACAAATATAAACAAGCATTATGGAGCTGTAGCGCAGACTGACAGTGCAGAGTTTTCTTTATCCTGGTATATGAAAGCGATCCCTATGTTGCTTGATGTCAGTCGGTCTCCAACTCGGACCATTTCAGTAATGCCTTTCTTCCTCCTATGACCGTCCTGCTTCTTTCAGACCACGTCGCTCAAAGGCTGACAAGAAGGCTTGTGCCCCGGTGCCTGAAATTTTCCCAGCTCTTTCTTTGTCTGGTAACACGGTTATAGGAGGAAACCCAGAAAAGGGTGGCCATGCACTTGATGATGATAGACATCCTAAGAGGTTTACCATCATTGTACTAATCTCTCCCTCCTACAAGGAGGGTTTTATTGTAGGCCACGTAGTTGGGTGTGCGTTTGACCCCCTCCTCGTCCATGGCAAGGTCCTTAAGTGGAGATCATAGGGGCAGTGATGAAGGCTTTGGATGAAGGCTTCGGACCTCCACTATCTCAGACTGAGCATTTTCTCCAAAAGCTTTGCCATCATTGTGCGTTAGGACTTTGGAGGTCGTGACAGCTACTGAAGGTGTTAGATATACATCCCTAGGATGTAAAAACTCATGCACAAGACATCTAAGGGTAGGGAGGTGTGGAAACAGTTGAACCTCCCTAGGTGTTTAACATCTGTGCCCCGGTGTTTGGCGACTTCTTGGTGTAGATAACCAGGAAGACGAAGAAACACAATCTCATGTTCACCAACCATCAATACCCCTTGTTGAACTACCTTCTCAAACCACACAGCCATGGTTGTCTGTGAAGGGACACAAAACTCTTCAGAGTTTAACCTTTAGCTCTCACTGTTTGTATAGTTTCATACCTTGACAACCTCATAATACGGAGCTATATAGGGCAAGCTAAAATGGCCTGGAGATGGCTATAGTCTTGAACACCGGTCGACGTGATAGTAGCCCATGTGACGCCAGGGTGGGGATCTTCTCTTCTGATGTTCAATTATATTATTTTATAATTGATAGGATTCTAAGCACTTCCTGTGTGGCTGCCAAGCTGGTTTCAAGGACTGTGGATTTTACCTTTCTTGCCTTTTCACTCAATGTGATGGTGGCACTGAGCAGACTCGGTTCACAGCTTCTCTTAAATTTGTGTAGACGTCTGATTCGCCATTTGAAAACCTGTGACTCCTATTTTTTCCCACATGAACGACATGGCGGTCCAGCGGAGTCAGATAAGTTAGCATCATTGGATGGGACCTTTGCCTTTGGCTTATCAAAGACGATGTTTGGAGACATCAGCCTGCCTATTAGGAGGCAGATTACATGTATGAACGTCCCTTCCCTTGTCATCTTCGCACTAGATGCGACACCTGCATCCTGGAGGCCTCCTCAGCCATCCTATTTGGAGGAACGTTTCACATCTATCGTCCACGTATCTTTACTTATGTCTCTAATTTCTCTTTTCTGGATACAATGGGTAGCTTTGGATCATGACGGGTTCTTATCCGTCGATCGGGATCGACCTCTTCATGTAACTGTCGATCTGAGTGGGTCCTACCACCTCTTCATGAACCAGGACCATGATGCTTTCCGCACTAGTTTAGATTGCAAAAAGAACCTCGACCATAGATCCATGCCCTTCTCTATCGTGACCATCGATATTCATGGCTGGTACCACTTTTCGTGATTTGGAATCGTGACTTTATCTACACAAGTTTGGTTTGTGAAATTGGCTGGGACCGTTGATCTGCTTCTGATCTCATCTCCACCTTTGAATGCTTCTAACCTTTAACCATTTTGCGTTTTGGAAAATCTTCTTCCATCGAGGATGTTCGCTCAATGAAACTGTTTTGGGCCATTGATCGAGCTTTGCTTTGATCTCGACCTTTCATTTGTTTTCCTGTGTTAACGGTCTCCGCGAAAAACAAACTTTGACCATTCTCCCTCATCTTAGGCCTCTTCTATGAACCATCGTTGCTCCTCTTCCTTGTGATCCTGGATCGTCAGGTTATGATACTTGTCTCTACCGTCCCTATTGTTGTGATAACCTGAAGGGTGTTCACATAATGTTTCAAAGGAATGGAACCCTCCTCGAACTTTGTCGAGCCTCTAAATCGATTGTTTTAAACGAAGTGTTAACAACTAGCTCCACGAGGGATGCTATCCTCCCAGTGAGGTAGCAAAGAACCCCCGTAGAACAAGTGCCAAATCCATTGGGCTGTCTTCAATCTCTCTTTTAAATCTCCATTATGCTTTGAGCTATTGCTTCAGCAAATTCATGCCACTCCTGCAAATGATGTTCATGACTGTGAAACCTATGCTTGCAATTGAAAATGATAACAAACAAAACTAGTAATGAAGGAAAAACTCGACGATTTCTGAGCTTATTTGTTCCTACCTACTCTACCTAATTTAGTGCACAAGTTCGATTAATTGAAATCATATTTCCAATGACGCCAATCAAGCAACTTGCCTAATAGTTTTGTCCTTTTTTTGTGCTTGATGGACAAAAATGAAATAGATAATGGGAGAGGGTAATGACAAATAGACTTCTCTTTAAAGAAGAAATGTGACCAGTCATCATCCTTACCCATCCCTTCCATGTACCCTGCTATGGGGTCATAGAAAAAACAACAACTTCCAACGTATTCTAACTTTCGCTCATAGGAAAGCTGGCCGGAACACCCTTCCTCTGGTGATTTTTTAGGATGATATCCAGAAGATTGCAGAAGAGGACCACATAATATTTTTTCAATGAAATATCCCTCTTTTCGCTCAAAATATCTACAACGAGAGCTTGACGTGTCTCAAGAGGGAGGTCCTCCGCTTCTCCAGTGGAACTGAGTAGGCATATCCCTCCTATGTGAGGTGGTACTCCTGAAGGTGAAACATCAGAAAATGTATTTATTTGAGGGCTACTGCATCCTTTTCTGTGGCTCAACACCTCATCACAAACCTCTGGCGTATCGGTAGCTGGAGAGGGATTGAATGGCAGTTTCTTTTTATCATCTCTACCTATATACAGGTTTCTGGACTGCAGCATCTCCCTTTCTTTTTGTTTTTTCTTAGAGGCTCTAATCATGTGTCATATTAATTCAAAAGAGGCATAACACAAGGGTAGGCTATCACCTTCCATGCTCTTGTCACCCCTTTTTTCTTTAACCTCCTAACTTCGCATAGCATCTTGGTCGTCTCCATCAGTAGGTCTTGGTTTAATGGCCAGCTTCTCAGGTACAACCCACAGGTATTCTTCCTCATATTCATCATACACAGGCACACTGAATTCCTTCTTAAAATCATCTTGTACGGACCCGGGACGACGCGAGTCACAATCTTCAGAGAACAGGCCTTTAGGACTGCATGTTCCCGTACTGGGCAGGTCATCTTTCTGTATACCGGGAGAAGGCTTTAGCGGGACCGGGTCTCTCTCATTCTACTTGTAAGTCCCAACCAATTTTGATGTATAATTCATTTCACCACCACTGCCCTGGCTTGATAAGCTTTTTGACATCTTAAGGTTTTTCTCAACCTCCAAACAATCAATAAACATATGCTGCAGAGTGGTCGATTTTCTTTCAAAAAGAAGCATGGACAGCTCAGGAGGAAAGGTGGCTGCATAATATATTTTAGCAGCGTTCTCAAGAGGTTGGACCTCCTTAGGCATGTTATAATAAAATCTTGCAAATATTCTATTGAAAATAGATATGGCCTCACGCTCATGTCTCTTCAGGGAATATAATTCTGAAAGTATTTGATCCAATGGCCTCCTCCTACCCCAAAACTGTAAGAAGTTGCAAGAAAACTCTTCCCAAGTTTTGATGGACTTAGGCTGCAAGTGCTTGAACCATTATTTAGCATCTCCTTGCAAGGAGTGGGTGAAAGCCCTCATGCAGAAATCATCATGTTCTATCTCAAAAAGGTGAGAGAAATGTTCAAAGGATTGTAAATGTTTCTCAGTGGTGAAGCCTTAGGGTTCTCCGTCAAATTTGGGTAGGTATTTGTAATGTTTCATGGGAAAATCATGGAGGATAGGATGCACTTGTAGCGTCTTGTACCGTCTTTGAGAAACAGGAGAGACTAGGTTAGGCGCAATAGCTACGCTATCGTTTGAGGTTTCATAAATTTCACAGGGGTGTCCTTTGACGTCATGGGCCTCTTGAGAAAATTCTAGGTCAAAACCAGATGTACAAGATGACACAATGCTTTCGATCCATAAAGAAGGATAAACAGGAATATATCCATAGCTCTGTTCAGAATGAATCGAACCATAGAAGGTTGTTTTGATAAATCTAGGGAGGGATAAGAACACACTTACAAGATAAGACAAAGCATCTTGGAAGAAACGTAGACTCGAGCATCTTAATATTTCACCATGCATTTTTTATCCTTACAAGGGATCCATTTTTATTTTCGGGCAGAGCCTGCCCATTCTTTTTGACCGTTTGATTTCTGGGTCGTACCACCAGCGGAGTCGCTGAAGCCTTAACCCTTCAAGAGTGGAGTCGCCAGGTGAAAAGTGCTCAACCTTCTTGATGTCTGATCATTGTTCACCATCAACAACCAGATCTAGAACCATGTCATTTTTCCCAGGGAGAGTCCTCAATTCCATCCTTTGCAATGGCGCCAGTTTGTTAGCACCAGGATCGTGCCCACAAGGTTGGGCGGGAAGAGGGCTCTCTCCTGGGAAATAGCAGAACCGCTTTAGACTGCACCTCCGGCCTTGTGCAGTCAAAGAGGGATCTCTCACTTGTCTTCATATTAACTCCACATAAAATATTCGATCAAAGATGACCAGGAGGTTATACTCCTAAAATAGGACAAAGTGGAGTAACGTGAGGTACAGGTGGGACTATCAGGGGAAGGGACCATTGGCAATGGAGTCGAAGGCCTGGGTAGAGAACACTTGCAAGAGGAAAAGAACGGATGGGTTTACCAATAGAGGCAAGATAGTAATTGATATCGCAATCAAGAGATATTTAGTGGGTTGTTAGAGGAAAAGAGGGAACAACCCATCGTGCGTAGCACAATTCCACGTTACTTTAGAAAAAAACTTGATAAATGTATTAAACAATAGGCAGAGCATAGCATGTATGAATTCCAAACTATTATACACTCAGTTACAGACATGAAAGAGATCAACAAACTGGAATGGAAACAGGATATACATTTCACGTAAAGAAAATACATATTGAAAGAAGCAACGACACATGAATATCAATCTTAAAAAACAACTCTTCATCCACAATTTTATTCATAACACAGGCACTAGATCTTATTTTACAACAAAGAGCCTCAGCCCTTGAAGGTTTCCCAATCCTCCAACTAACTCTTTTCCCCCTATCGGGAGTGCATTTATAATACTTCAGTGCTGAGATTATTCTCCAAAACAAACCTAAAAACTGTTTGCAGTCACAATCATGCATTAACAGTATAGAGAGTGGAATTATTGCCACATTTTACAAATATAAACAAACATTATGGAGCTGTAGCGCATGGTAGCACAGACTGACAGCGTAGAGTTTTCTTTATCCTAGTATATGAAAACGATCCCTATGTTTCCTGACATCGGTCGGTCACCAACTTAGACCATTTTAGACATGCCTTTCTTCCTCCTATGACCGACCTACTTATTTCAGACCATGTCGCTCAAAAGCTGACAAGAAGGCCTACGCCCCGGTGCTTGACATTTTCCCATCCCTTCCTTCGTTTGGTGACACATTTATAGGAGGAAACCTGGAAAAGGGTGGCCATGCACTTAATGGTGATAGACGTCCTAAGAGGTTTACCATCCTTGTACTAATCTCTCCCTCCTACGAGGAGGGTTTTATCGTAGGCCATGTAGTTGGGTGTGCGTTTGACCCCCTCCTCATCTGTGGCAAGGTCGTTAAGTGGAGATCATAGGGGCGGTGATGAAGGATTCATACCTTCACTATCCTAGACTGAGCATTTTCTCCAAAAGCTCCACCATCATTGTGCGTTAGGACTTCAAAGGTCATGACAGCTACTGGAGGTGTCAGAGATATGTCCTTGGGATGTAAAAAGCCATGCATAGTGCATCTGAGGGTAGGGAGGTGTGGAAACAGTTGAACCTCCCTAGGTGTTTAACATATGTGCCCCAGTGGTTGGAGACTTCTCAATGTAGATAACCAGGAAGATGAAGAAACACAATCTCATGTTCGCCAACCATCAATACCCCTTGTCGAACTAACTTCTCAAACCACACAACCATGGTTGTCTGTGAAGGGACTCAACACTCTTCAGAGTTTAACCTTTAGCTCTCACAGTTTGTACAGTTTCATACCTCGACAACCTCATAATATGGATCTATATAGGGCAAGATGAAATGGCTTGGAGATGGATATAGTCTTGAACACCGGTCGACGTGACAGTAGCCTGTGTGACGCCAGGGTGGGGATCTTCTCTTCTTATGTTCAATTATATTATTTGATAATAGATAGGATTCTAAGCACTTCCTGCGTGGCTGTCAAGCTAGTTTCAAGGACTGTGGATTTGACCTTTCTTTCCTTTTCACTCAATGTGACGGTGGCACTAAGAGGACTTGGTTCACGACTTCTCTTAACTTTGTGTAGACGTTTGATTCGCCATTTCAAAACCTACACCTCCTGTTTTTTCCCACATGAACCATGTGTCGGTCCAGTAGAGTTAGAGAAGTTAACGTCATTGGATAGGACCTTTGCCTTTGGCTTATTAAAGACGGAATTTAGAGACATCAACCCACCTGTTGGGAGGCGGATTACACGTATGAACGCCCCTTCTCTTATCATCTTCGCACTAGATGCGACACCTGCATCCTGGAGGCCTCCTCAGCCATCCGATTTGGGGGGAACGTTTCACATCCATCATCCACGTCTCTTTAATTCTGTTGATAATTTCTCTTTTCTAGATACAATGGGAAGCTTTGGATCATGACGCGTTCTTATCCATCGATTGGGATCAACCTCTTCATGCAATCGTCGATCCGAGTGGGTCCTACCACCTCTTCGCGAACCGGGACCATGAAGCTGTCCGCGCTAGTTCGGATTTTGAAAATAACCTTGACCATAGATCCATTCCCTTATCTTTTGTGATCATTGATATTCGTGGGTGGTACCACTTTTCACAATTTAGAATCATGACTTTATCCGCACAGGTTTGGTTTGCAAAATCTGCTGGGACCGTGGATCTGCTTCTGATCTCATCTCCACCATCGAATGCTTCCAACCTTTAATCGTTTCGTGATTTGGAAAAGATCCTTCAATTGAGCATGTTTGCTTAGCGAAACCATTTCAGGTCGTTAATCGAGCTTTTCTTTTATCTTATCCTTTCATTTGTTTTCCTGTGTTAATGGTCTCCGCAAAAGCCAAATTTTGACCGTTCTCCCGCATCTTGGGCCTCTACTACGATCTATCATTGCTCCTCTTCCTTGTGATCCTAGATCGTTGGGTTATGACACCTGTCTCTATCATCCCTGTTGTCGTGATAACCTTAAGGGTGTTCACATAATGTTTCAAAGGAATGGAACCCTCCTCGGAATCTATCGAGCCTCTAAATCGACTATTTTAAACAGAGTGTTAACAGAATACTTGTTTGTTGTGAGATGTTTTGAAGCTAATATAAAGAGGATATTGATGATAAAATTCATGTCTTATTCTGCAAGTTTGTTGAATCTGTAATGGCACAATCTATGGTTTTCATGTCTAAATGATGCGAAGTCTTGTTGTATCTATTGGGTTCATATATGTCGATGTCCTTTTTATCTATGTTATGTTGTTGCGATAACTGAATGATGATAAGTAGATCTCATGAATGATGTTTGTAAACCTCTGGATCTCTAAGTAATACTGTGATAGAATAAGACATAGTGCACAAGTCCTCTTCCTTCTATGGAAACGTGGTTCCTACAGCCCTCCCTCAGATATCTCGGGTGAGACTACATCTTCTTCACAGATATTGTTGGGTAGGGTAAAACACATAAGAGCCGATGTCTAGGGATATTTCGTCGAAGGTTTTTGACAGATTTGAGGAGTGAACCCCTGTCGACATAGTTGTGTGTCAAAAAATGGTTATGTTTCTGGGACCATAGTGTGAGGAAGAAGAGTACATGTTGTGGCATCCGACGAAACTAGATATCCAGGACTAGTTGGATCAGAAAGCCTGAGAATTCGCAAGGGAAGAAAACCAGAACTCCAGATTATTCGCAAAAGAGTGGTTGGGAGAATATATCTACTCTATATTCATGAATTCTTCATTGAGTTTCCAATAATTTTGTATGAGTGATTGGTGCAACTTACTTTCCAGAAGAGTAACTTCCAAGGAGGAGAACCCAATCAGTGGACCCCTGAACTAATTAAACAGTCGCGAAGGGTAAACAACAAGGATTCAAGAGCTATCGAGGTGTGGATAGACAACATTTTGGAAGGATATATCACTGATTTTGTTTTCGACACAATCAAGTCCTATAGTGACGGAGAGAGGGAATTCTTCAAGGTACCATGAGGGAGATTTATATTGTCTTTACAACTGTGGATTAAGATGCTCTTCTGCAAAAAAAGAAATACCAAAGATGAACTCTCACGAGTAAAGATCTGGTGTGCGGAGGTTGCATGTATCGCGAAGACAAGGGTTGGATGGAATGATACAAGGTAGATGGATGGAAGTTACGATGAGACTGTGAGGGAAGTCAAGGAAGAGTGTGGTATCCTATGAAGTGAGGTGAGGTTTCAACAATAGAAGAGGCAAAATACTAAGGAGAGTCCTGGTCTGACTGGAACAAGAAAATACAAGAAGAGAACACAAGGGACTAAGTGACCCTACAGTGACGAAGTAAATGACCAGGCTACGCCCGAAACCAAGGAAGGACTGAACCAAAGCAACAACATACCTACACCTCCATGCACTGCACAAAGTTCATAAAGAAGAAACATTAACTCATCGCAAGGTTTTATTGTGTGTTAACATAGTGGTAACAGTAGTGGATCGACGAATACCAAAAGAAGACCTAGAATGGTAGGTGATGACGTGAAGTTACCCTTGTTCTAGGGTAATGGGACGAAATATCCTGAGCAGTATTAGTTTCTGTGTGAAGAAGTGTGGAATGTAAGCAAGTGAAAGATGGAGACATCAAGAAAGGACAATTATCGACTACCTTTTGAGGCCGAGCATTGGATTGGTACGTGAAGTTTGTACAAGTGCCGACAGGGCATCAGTAGAAGACCATGGCATAGATCAGGACCGGACTAATTGAGGAATTTAAAAATCCAAAATTCGAGTTGCAATACATTACTAAGTTGAATAAAATAAAGCAATATTTGAATGAGTCGATATGGTATTTTGATCAGTGGTTCAAAACAATGATGGCTAAGGTCAGCTTTGGAATGTGGGATATGCAACACAAAGAATGGTTTATCACAACCTTAGTACCACAAATATGTATGTCATTAATGCAACAGAATATTGTGTCACGGACCAAGGCTCTGGAGATTCGGATGAAGTTGGAAGCCTCATCATTTGGTGAAAACGGGGTTGGCATGAACCATATCTAGTCATAATTGGAGAACGTTATTATTAAGTTTTAGGATATCAATAAGGGAAGACATGTCTGCGAAGAAGTATGGTATAGCCGATGTTGGACATAACATAATCATAAGGATCAATATCCGAACTTCCACGAGTATCTACAGGAAGGATCCTTGAATCCACTAAGTCAAGGAGAACTTCCATGGTGTCGAATTCACCAGGCCAAAGGGCATCAATCGGAGGAATGCGTAATCTTCAAAAGGTTGTGTCAAAACCAACAAACTTGTTCTGTAAATTTTGTTGATCATTTAGCCATGAAGAAAAGGATTGAAGAGAATACAACTTGCTCCAGGAAAGGACCATGGATATATGTATTTCATGAAGAGAGAGGAGCAATGTTTGGTATAAAGACCGCTTCCACAACCACAGTATAACCCACTTCAACTGTAGTTCATTCAACAACAACCGTAGTTTGCTCAGCAGCAACCACAATACAACCAGATGCAAAAACAACCGCAGTATACTCGACCGTGGTATGCTCAATCGCAGTATACTCAATTGTGGTATGCTCAGCTACAGTATACTAGACCGTGGTATGCTCAGCTGCAGTATACTAGACCGTGGTATGCTCAACCGCAACCTACTCAGCAAAAGTAGTTGTATCAGCCACAAGGAGGATTCTGCAGAGGATGTAATGGAGGCTTCGATCGTTAAGGAGATATGGGACAAGGTCGTGGAACTATGATGTGATATAAGTGTCGAGTGTTGGGGAATTACCAAATATATTGTCTGAATCTACAGTCTTAGTGTACCTATTGCAGCACCACAGATCATACTATTGAGGATTTTCCACAGTTGATTACGAAGTGGCAAGCGAAGAATGTTCCACCACCACTATAGAACCATAATCAGAACCATAACCAGAACGCATCTTAGAACCAAGCTCCAAGATCAAATGTAGGGAATATTTCAGCTGCACCGAGAACTCAACCAACAAATTTCAGAGTCATAACCAGAGGAGGAGCTACGACAAGTGTCGATGGACCTCTGCCAAATATCCGACGAGCATCTTGGAATAACGTACAGTTCGACGTCAACACTGAGAAAGGGACATTCTTTGACACAGGAGAAATACTGAACATAAACACTGGTAAGTTTCCTATCTATGAAATTCCATCTACTTTTGATCTAACAGCTATGCAGGGGTCATCACGAAAGGTTAGTACATAGAAAAATTTCCTAGAAAATTGTCTGTCGCTAGTAAAAGATCCCGATGGATTAGCAGAAATAGCAAGCTTGTTGTACCGACAAGAGAAAGGGTGACAATACCATGTCATGAATTCTTTACAAAAAAATAAAATAGGAAGGGAAATGAGGATGAATGTACAGATTGATGACTATGATGTGGATTCAGTCATCTTATATATAGGATCAGACGTAAACATCCTGACGAAGCATACATGGGAAAGGATGGGGAAACTGCAGTTGGTTTGGTGTCATGTACAACTGTGACTAGAAAATCAGGCCAAAGTATCTCCAATCAATAGGTTACTCCATGTACTTGTTGAATTAGAGGGATCAAAGACATACGCAGAGTTCGACGTTATTGAGATAGTCAATGAAAGTAGCTCATATCCCACGTTGTTGGGGATCGGCTGGGAAAATGACAATCTTGTGGTTATCAACTTTAAGAAAAGAGTAATGAATTTTGAGAATCGAGACATGCGGATAATTTCCTCATTAGATCCCAATGAAGGTCGGAGATACGTCGAACCAGTGAAAGAGGATGTTGTGGGAGGATGAGATAATTCCTATAATATTTCTAAATACTACATCCATTCCACCGTAGATGGAGATCTAGACTGGCGAAGTGCTATCTCCGAATAATTAGACTCTGACGATGCACTAGAAAACTAGCAGAATTAGTTACATGAAGTATCGGTTAGAAAATGTGGGAGAGTCACTCAGTCACTACGTTGGGTTGCAATGGAAGTCATCTTACTACTGATATATGAAGGATTGTCAAACTTGGCTAGTTTTATTGACGAATTCGAGGATAAAGTACCAGAGCCTCAGCAACTGTTAGCACTAGAAGAATCCCTGAAGGCTACTCTGACAAGATGGTGGGATACACATAAGAGCTCGCTAGGAGACTGGCAGATATGTCGCAGACTAATGGAACTTTAGTTTGGGGAAGTGAAGTACTGCTGAAGGAAGAAGTATGATGGAAAGAATGATCCCAATGACCATCTAGTCACATTCCAAATTGCATGGGTATTTAAACAAAGGAGGAATGGGTACACGCATTTGTCCATATGTTGGACGAAATACCGAGGAGATGGTATGTTTTGGAAGATCTGCGTAGGGAAATTACAACATGGGAAGAATTGACTGTCAGTTTCAGTCATACCTTCAGCTTTGCGAATGACTATCCGATCATACATAGTGCACTTTAGCACATTCGTAATATTGTGTTGGAAACAGTTCCAGTGGAATTACCAACAGAAGTGCAAGAGACACTAGTAATGCAGTTAATGATGGAGTGCTACAATGTAATAAGGGATCCTAATGATGAGGATGATCCAAGATCTATCAACATCTCAGAATCAGAGGGAAGTTAGGATATCACAACATCAGAAATGCCATTGAAAAAAGTCAAACAACCACTGGGGATATGAAAGGTCAAGATTGGGATGACAGAGGACCCAAAATTTGCTAATATTGGGGATTACTGGGATGAGGCAACTATGGTGAATATCATTAACCTAATGCATGAGTTCTAGAATTTATTTCCAACAAAATTTGCTGAAATGAAAGGGATTTCACGTGACTTAGGCAAAATGAAAATCCCTCTAAATCCATATGAAAAACTAGTGAAGAAACGACCTTATAGATTGAACTCATGATATAATGAACATGTCAAATTTGAACTAGAACAAATGACATATGTTGTCATTATCGAACCTATTGAAGAGTCAGAGTGGATCAGTCCGATGGTTGTTGGAAAAAAAGTCAGGGAAAATCCAGATCTATGTCGACCTAAGAAAGTTTAATGACGCAAGTCTTCATGACCCATTCCCAACACCGTTCACTAACGAAGTATTGGAAGATGTCGGAGGAAAAGAGATCTACTCGTTTACAGATGAATTTTCAGGCTATCACCAGATAAGAATCACGAAGGAGGATATACACAAGACCACTTTTGTAATAGAGTGTGCATGTTTTCAATACATAGTGATGTCGCTTGGTCCAAAAAATGGACATGTGATCTTCTCAAGGATAGTTGTCGACGTGTTTAAGGACTTCATTCATAAATTTCTGGAAGTCTACATGGACGAATGGACCGTCTATGGGTTGGTAAAATACCACACTGGGAACCTGCGATTGATGTTGGAAAGATGTTGACAACATCAGAT
This sequence comes from Pseudotsuga menziesii, assembly GCA_001517045.1. NCBI lineage: Eukaryota > Viridiplantae > Streptophyta > Pinopsida > Pinales > Pinaceae > Pseudotsuga > Pseudotsuga menziesii. Next base: position 251,559 of record LPNX010730726.1, on the reverse strand, counting down.
CTCGCTAAATATGAAGAAGTGTGTATTTTGTGCTCTGTTTGTGATTTTTTTAGGACACATTGTAAGCAAGGAAGGCATGTTGCTCAATCCCTCGAAGATTGTGGTAATTGTCGACCTACCTGCACAAGAAATAGTAAAACAACTAAGGTAAACATTGGGTCACACAAGTTATTACCGGAAGTTCATAAGAGGATACACAACAATCACGACACTAGTGGAGAAATTCTTGAAAAAGGATGTGAAGTTCGAATGGAATGATGAATGTCAGTGAAGCCTTGATACTCTAAAGTAGAAAATCGTCACAACACTGTAATTGGTATTTTTGGATTGGACAAGGAATTTCACATCCACAACGATGCTTCATCACTCGCACTAGGAGTAATTTTGGTATAGCCATAGGAAGGAGCGATTGATCACCCAATCACATTCACAAGATGGATATTGTATACGGTGAAAAGAAACTACAAAAAAATAGAGAGGGAAGGATTGGCGATGTTGTATGCAATAAAAAAATTATGCCACTATCTATTGGGAGTATATTTCAAAATGTTTACATATCATTCAACACTGAAGTACTTGGTTGAACATCTTGTGTTGGGGGGGGGATTTGTTGATGGTTGTTACTATTTCAAGAATTCGATTTTGAGATCATCGTGAAGCTAGGATAGTTGAATGCAGGACCTGATCATCTATCAAGGATAGAGACAGGTGAAGAGCCAGGAAGCATCGAGGATGGCCTACCTGATGCACAATTGTTTAAGATCAGGATGGTAGATGACCATTATGAATAAATTATTCAATTTTTTAAGACAAACAAAGCACTAGAGGACTTCACCACAAGTCAAAAGAAGCAATTGGTCATCATAGATGTGGATTTTTAGCTAATCGTAGGCCATCTCTACAAAATGGGACCGAATGAAATTCTGCATCAATATGTTCTACCACATGAGTGCGAAAGAATGTTGGTCGAGGCGCATGAATAAGTTGCAGGAAGACCTTATGGGGGATGGAAAACAACTAGAAATATACTTTGATTTGGTTTATGGTGGCCTACAATGCATAGTGATGCCACAAATTATGCTAAAATTTGTGATGTCTATCATAGGACGGGAAAGCCGTCATGGCAGGATGAGATGCTGCTAGTAACTCAGATCACTCTATAACCATTTGATAAATGGGTAGTGGATTTTGTGGGACCCATAAACCCTCCATGAAAATAGAAGGGTGCATGATACATCATCACTGTGACAGACTACTTAACACGATGGGAAAAAGCAACACCAATGATGGATTGCGCAACTGTGACAACAGCCAGGTTCCTATTCGAAAATGTGGTTACTCAGTTTGGTTGTCCCAAGATAATGATGAGTGACCAATGAATTCACTTTATCAATCACATGTTTAGCGCAATGGTTGAGGAATTTCAGATCCAACATAAGAAGAGTACTCCATATCACCCACATGCAAATGGAACAGTTGAAGCATTCAACAAGGTATTAGAACATGCGCTAACAAAGGTATGCAACACAAATCATGATGATTGGGATTTGAAAATCCCTGTGATATTATGGGCATACGGAACAACATGTAAGCGATTGATGGGACAAACACCATTCAAGCTCGTTTATGGACATGAAGCAATAATGTTGATGGATTACGTTGTTTTGAGTCTAGGAATAGTAGCAGCGACCGATATAAGTAATGAAGGAGCGATTGAAGAACGACTAAAACAATTGTTATAGATTAAGGAGGATTGATTTATCGAAAGATTCCATCAACAAGTGGAAAAATATCAATAGAAGGATTGCATGACCAACATGTGAAAGCAAAGTACTTCTAGCATGGATATATGCTTCTCCTATACAACAAAAAGTTCACGAAGCACCCAGGTAATCTACAAATGCATTGGTTAGGACCTTATGTGATTCATTTCATCACCAACGGAGGTGTGGTGCAATTGCAGCAGTTAGATGGAGCATTACTACCAAAGCTAGTAAATGGAAGCAGGCTAAAGTTTGATCGAGATAGCCAGGTGGGGCACCATGACTGATAAGTTGCGGCACCATGACTGATAAGTTTCAAAGAGAAAAAAAGGAAAAAGATATTGCAAGGAGCAGGAAATTGTAGCAAGCAGGGGTCGACAGAAAAGAGAAACAACACAAATCACAATGAGAATGAAGCTTGGTGACATCAGATGATGTACAATATCGTCACATCGAACAATAAATGAAAAAATTAAACCCGACAAGGGATGATGCAAGTGGAAGAGACATGCATTTATGGAGAAATCATACCATTGGATTTGCAGAATCAACAACGGATTTGGTCAATATTCGAAGAATTTGGCTATGATGATTGAAATCACTCGCAAGGGCACAACAAAGTGTTAGTAGGAATTTTTGGGTAAGTTAGTTGCGCAACATCGTGGATGTTCCGCAAGGTCAAATATGTCGCGCAAGGTTAAAAATGGCATGCAAGTTGGAATTCTAATATTTTATTTATTTTGGTCTTATTTTATAGTTTTGGACCGGGTTATGCAAATTGTGGTCATTATTTTGTAGATTCTGTTAAGAAGTAGTTAGGAAGTTGGTTAAGTGGACCATGATTGTAAAGGAGAAATCCTAAAAGTAGATGTATGTTAAGGCTTCTTAGACGCTGCTTCGGTTGGTTTTATTGCGCATACTTCTGAGATTTGGTGAATATTGATCTATGTATGTGAGTTGAAGAACTATTTTGGAGAATCTATGTTTTGTTGCGAAGGCTAATATGACATGACGTAGGTTGAGCAGAATAATTGTGTCTTTTCATGTTTTCATGTGTTCCTGTTTTCTACAATCCAAATATGAATGCAATGTGTATATTCAATATGGATCTATGAATGATGTTGGCAAGTGGTTTTGGGATAATATAGTTGCGTAGCATCGCGGATGATGCGCAAGGTCAAAGATACCACGCAAGTTGGAGTCATATTACTTTATGTATTTTGGTCATTTTGGACCGAATTATGTGGATTGTGGTCATATTTTGTAGAATTTGTTAAGAGTTAGTTAGAAATTTAGTTAAGTAGACCTCGATTGTAAAGGCACAAGCCTATAAGTAGATGTAGAATTGCAAGTGTTAGAGATCATCGTTGATATACCTTTTTTACCGTGGGTGATATTGAGAGATAATTTTTTGCATGTTAGGTAAGATCTGCGCATGAATTGGGACCTGTTGATCTGTGTATTGAAGAACTATTTGGAGAATCTATGGGTTTGTGCGAAGGTTAATATGAAATGATGGAATTTGAGAAAAACTCTTGTGTCATTTTATGTTTTCCCATTTTATTGTCTTCTGCAACTCAATCATGAATGCAATGTGTATCTGCGACATGGATATGTAATGATGTGATGTTTCCCTGCTTTGAATGATGTTATTTTGTTAGATATGTTTGTGTATCAATGTGTTTACTATAGTACTGGTAGAATAATGGGATATGTTGAATGATGATGTGGTTTTGTTAAAGCATAAGTTGAATGATCAGATCTTTTTATGTTGTACTAAGTTGATAAGTAGATGCAAATGGTCCTCTCTCATTCTGTAGAAACTTGGTTATGTCAACTCTCCCTTCAACATCTCAGGTGATACTTCATCCGCTCTGTGGGTGTTGCCGAATGGGGTAAAACCTGTCTGGGTCGGTGCTCAGGGAGATCATGGTGGTTTGGGTGTCAACAAAGAGGGAACCCCTGTTGACTGAGTTTGTATCAACAAATGGTTCCATTGTCAGGACCTTAGTGCGACTTAAGAGAGAGCATGTTGTGGCATTTGACAAAACTGAAAATTTAAGATTGGTTCGACCATAAGCTATGAGAATTTCTTGAGAAAGAAAATCAAAACCTTGGAATGACTATGGATCAATGGCTGGAAAATTACATACACGACATTCCACATGAGTATTTTTTCTCTAAATTCTCGATAATATTGTATGAGTGGTTGGCGCGATTGACCTATGGGAAGACAAATTTCCAAGGAGGTGAGCCAGTGTCCTGGACCCCATAATTGATCCAAGAGTTGCAGGAGGTAGAAAAAGAGCATCGCAGGTTGTCTATGTCTGGCTTGATAGTATCTTGGAAGGCTATATTACAGAGTTCGTGGTTGATACAACCAAATATTATAGTGAAGCAAAAAGGGAGTTAGTCAATGGGCCATGAGGTAGGTTTCTCTTATCATTTAAATTGTCTATTAAGATGCTCATTTGTGAAAAGGGCATATTGAATATGCACCTTCGGTAGTAGAAATATGGTGTGCGGGGACTGTGGATACCACGAGGACATGGGGGGATGAATGGAATGATATGGGGTATATGGGTGCAAGTTACGATGAGACTGTGAGGGAAGCTGGGGAAGAGATTGGTCTTATGAGAGGAGGAGCAAGGTTTCGACAAGAGACGAGGCAGAGGATAGGAGAAGGTCTTGTTGTGATCGAAACGCAAGACCACAAAGGAAAACCACATGACACAAAGACACCCTACAGTGACGACAAGGATAAATAGGCCACTCCTGGGGTAGAGGTGAGATCAACCCCTAGCATCAACATACCCACACCTTTACGCACTACATCACAACTAGGAAGAAACGCAAGTTCAACACCGACTTTCCGACGTGCCAGCATCACTCTAATAGTATCAGATCAAAAAATGTAGGAAGTAGGCCCAAAATGGTGGGTGATGAGGTGAAGTTACCTTTATTTCATGGAAATGGGACTGAGGATCCAGAGCAGTACTGGTTCCAGTGTGAGGTAGTATGGACTTCTAGACAAACTGTGGATGATGATTTCAAGAAGGGACAATTGGCGATAACTCTTTGAGGTCGTGCACTAGATTGGTTCATGAAATTTTTACAAGTTCCTACGAGGACTTTGACAAAGAAGTTGGATGAATTCAGGAAAGGACTAATTGAAGAGTTCAGAAAACCAAAATCTGAAGCACATTACATTACAGAATTGAAGTAAATTAAGCAGTATCCAAATTAGACTATTTGGGATTTTGATTAAAGGTTCAAGACACAAATGGCAAGAGTCAGTTTTGAGATGAGTGACATTCAACATAAATAATGGTTCATTGTAGCATTACTAACTCATATCAGAATACCGCTCATGCAATAGAATATTGTGACACAGAGTAAGGCTCTGGAGATTGAAATGAAGTTGGAAGCTTCACCCATTGGAGAAAATGTAGTCAGTATGAACCAGATTCAGACGCAGCTGGAAAATCTGACACTCCAGTTGTAAGATATCAAGAAAGGAAAAGAGCACCGCGAAGAAGTTTGGTGTACTCGATGTCATGCAAATGGAAATACCAAGGATAATTGCCCAGATTTCCAAAAATACCTGTTGTTGGGAGCACAAATCCATTGAATTGTGGCAGTCTACCATGGTGCCACATTTGTTAAGTATATGGGCATCAGCATGAGGATTGTGGGTACATGCAGAAGATGGCAACGAAGCCAACAAACTTATATTGCATATTTTTCCGATCTGTTGGGCATGAAGATAAGGATTGGCGCGCATATGACCTACTTCAGTAAAGAACATATGACTTGTACTATGTGAAGGGAGAGATACATCAATCGCAGGTGGTACAACCAACACCTAAACCATAATTTGTGCCGCAACTGCAGATGCAGTTTGTAACACAACAACATTTTGTGCCACATCCATAGTATAATAAAATGCAGATGGATTTGTAGCAGCCACAATATATTCAGTAACAACTGAATCCCCCGAAGCAACAATTTAATCAACCACAATATCAACAACAAGGAGGATTCCATGGAGGATGTCGAGGAGGACGAGGTGGAGGCTTTGGTTGAGGAGTATGATGAGGTCGTGGACTAGTGCAATGTTATTCTTGTGGAGTACTGGGATATTATCAAAGATATTCCCCGCAATTGTAAGCGCAGTGTAGGTGTACATATTATACCTCTATTGATCATACTATTAAGAACTGTCCTCAACTGATCGCGAGGTGGCAGGAAGGAAATGTTCTGAAGTTGCAGAACCAGAACCAGTTGCAGAATTAGAACTGGTTGCAGAACCAAAATCAAGTGCAGAACCAGAACTAGTCACAGAATCAGAACTACAACCAAATTCCAATTTAGAACCAGAATGCAAATCAAAATGTGAATCCACCACTGAACCAGAACCAAGGATTGACAGTTGCGACGATCTCAGCGGAGCCCAAAACGTGAGATGTTGATGTTGTTGTCATCACTCGCAGAGGTGTGACAACTAGAGAAGATAGTCCATTTCCACAAGTTTAGTTAGTTTGCAAGAAGAAAGTACAATTTTATGTCAACACAGAGAAAGCTACATTCTTTGAAGCACAGGACGAGATGTGCAGAAACTCGGGTAAGTTACCTGTTTATGAAATGCCAACTACTTTTGATTCAACTTTAGAGGCGGGACCATTGTGACAGCATGGTACCTTGTAGAACTTCTTTGAAAGTTTTTTTATCCCTGGAAGGAGATCTCAACACTCTTGTCGAGATTGAGAATCTGTTACATCGACCGACTAGGGGCATAAGGACTTCGTGGTGAACTCCTTACATAAGAAAAAGACAAGGAAATATATGCGCATGAACATTTATATTGGGGATCATTAGGTACATTCAGTCATCCTGTATCTAGGCTTAGATGTCAATATTTTGACAAAACAAACATGGAAAAATATAGGGAGCCCAATGCTGAGCTGGTCTCCTATGCATACGTGACTTACCAACCAGGATAGAGTAACGTCGATAGGTCGAGTTACGCACCTTGCTATGGAAATTGAAGGGATGAATACCTATGTTGATTTTGATGTTATTGAAGTTGTTGATGGCGGAGGCTCCTATCCCACATTGCTGGGGATTTGATGGGTCAATGATAGTATGGTAATGATCAAATTTGAGAAGCGTGTAATGACCTTTGAAAATCTATACATCAAAGTCATCGCTCCGATGGATCCAAATGAAGGGTGAAGATATATTGAGCCAACGAAAGACAAAGTTGTTAGAGGATGAGATCATGCATATAACATATCAGAAGATTACATCCATCTGATTTTCGATGGAGAACTTGGTTGGAGCAGCGCTAGCTCTATGTCTTCTGATTCTGATGATGCTTTAGAGAATAGGAAAAACCGCTTGCATGAGGTGTCGCTAAGAAAGTGAGGCTTGATTACGCAGTCACTATGTCATGTCGCGATTGAAACTATTGAGTTACCAATATATTAAGGACTTCCTGAGTTATCCGATTTTCTATTGGAATTTGAAGACAAGGTGTTAGAACCATAGTAGTTGCTGGCATTGGAGGAAGCACTTAAGGCAACTCCAGCACGTTGGTGGGTGACCCATAAGAATTCAATCATTGGATGGTCACCATGTCGAATATTGATGATAGTTCACTTTGGAGATGCAGAAGTGTACCACACTGGAAGGTACAATGGGCGGAACAATCCTAGTGATCATCTAATTGAGTGCCAGACCTTATGGGCATCACGACCAAAGGATGAATGGGTCCATGCCTTTGTCCACACATTGGATGAAATGTCACGATCTTGGTATGTATCAGCTAAGTTGCGCAGAGAAATAACTACTTGGGAATTTTCTTCATTCACATCTTCAATTTTGTGAATGCCAACCCAGATGTTCATAATGTGTTGCATCTCATCAGTGACATTGTTTTGAAGGTAGTTCCGGTCACATATCCAGTGGATCCACATGCACATTGTCAGATGAAATCAATGATGGAATGTTATAATGTGATTGGAGGACTTGAAGAAGATGATGATCTGTGAAATGTCAATATTCCGAAAATAGAAGGGAGTCAGGATATCACAACAACTGATGTACTGAAGGATCCAATGAATCAACGATTGAAGATCATAAAGGTTAACATTGGGACAGAGGAGAACCCAAATTTTGCAAATGTTGGGGACTATTGGGATCAAGAGACCATGGAAAAGATCACAGACCTGTTGTATGGATTCCAATATTTGTTCCCCGTAAAGTTTTCTAAGATGAAGGGGATATTGGGAGACTAAGGGGAGATGAATATTCCATTGAAGCCAGATGCGAAACCATTAAGGAAGAGGCCACGTCGCCTGAATCCATGATAAAAGGAGAGAGTTAAATCTGAGCTCGACGGAATGCTGGATGTTGGAATAATTGAACCAGTCGAGGAATCATAATGGATCAATCCCATGGTGGTCCAAGATAAGAAGACAGGTGAGGTTCAGATTCTAGTCGACCTCATAAAATTGAATGACGCATCTATGCATGATCCATTTCCGAAACCATTCACTGATGAAGTGCTAGAAGGAGCAGGCGGTCAAGAAATGTATTCTTTCACGGATGGATTTTCTAGCTATCACCATATCATGATCACAAAAGAGGATCACCAGAAGACAACATTTGTTACTAAATGGGGTTGTTTTTAGTACATCGTGATGCCATTTAGGTTGAAGAATGCGCTTGCGATATTTTTCAGAGTGGTTGTCATTGCATTCAAAGATTTTATTCAGAAGTTCTTACAAGTTTATATGGATGACTAGACAGTTTATGGATTGATCAGGGACCATCTGGAAAACCTGCGACTTATGCTAGAGAGATGTCAACAGCATCATATCGTGTTGAACTCAAAGAAGTGTATTTTTTGCACACCTTTTGGAATGTTGTTGGGATACATTGCTTTCAAGCAAGGACTGTTGGTTGATCCCACAAAGTTTGCACTGATTTTGAGCTTGTTGTCGCCTATGAATGTGAAGGTGCTTAGAGCAGAGCTAGGGCACACAGGGTATTATTGCAAGTTCAGACGAGCTTATGTTGCGATCATAGCTCCTATGGAGAGATTGTTGAAGAAGGATGTTGTATTTGTATGGAGTCAAGAGTGTCAAGACAATTTTGATACGCTGAAGGCCAAGATGGCTTCCACACCAATATTAATTTTTCCTGATTGGAACAAGGAGCTCCATGTTCATGTGGATGAATTGTCCATTGCGTTGGGAGTGGTGATCGCACAACCGGGTGGAGATCTATATAACCTGATTGCTTTCGCTAGTCAGAAGCTGTCATCTACGAAGAAAACCTATATGACCACAGAGAGGTAAGGTCTAGCGATGGTATATGCACTGCAAAAGATTCACCATTACCTATTGGGTGGTCATTTCAAGATGTTTACAAACCATTCTGCTTTGAAATACCTAGTCAATAATCCTATGTTGGGGGAGAGATATGTCGTTGGCTACTTATTTTTTAGTAGTTTGATTTTGCGATAATTGTGAAGTTGGGTCGCTTGAATGTTGGCCCTGATCATTTATCCTAAATTGAGACAGGTGAGGAACTAACAAACATTGAAGAAATACTGCCAGATGCACAATTGTTCATAGTTGACATGGTTGATGATCATTATGATCAAATCATTCATTTTTTGGCATCGAGAACCGCATCGGAGGACCTTATCATAATTCAAAAGAAGCAGTTGGTGGTTAAGGCCTTAGATTTCAGTTGATCACTGAACAACTCTATAAACTGGAACCAGATGAGAATTTATGGTGGTGTGTCCTACCACGTGAACAAGGAAAGATATTGGCATAGGGATGTGTGGGAGTTGTCGGTGGACACTATGGCGGTCATGCTACTGATAGGAAGGTGCTTCGCGTAGGGATTTGGTGGCACACTCTTCATACAGATGCGACTGACTATGCGTGGACTTGCGACGTATGTCAAAGAAATGGAAAACCATAAAGGTGGGATGAGATGTCGCTGGTACCTCAGGTGACATTGCAACCATTTGATAAATGGATTGGGGACTTTGTGGGACCAATCAACCCACCTAGAAAGTGAAATGGTGTGCAATACATAATTATAGCAACATAATATTTGACAAGGTGGGTAGAGGCTACACCTATTGTGTATTGCATCGGTGCGACAATAACGAGGTTCCTATTTGACAACATTGTGACTCGGTTAAGATTTCCAAGGATATTTGTGAGTGAACAATGGAGTCAATTTCTCAATCACACAATCAGTGCATTGACAAAGGAGCTTCAGATACAACATAAGAAGAGTACCCTGTATCATCTAGGAGTGAATGGGACGGTGGAGGCATTCAACAAAGTGTTGGAGCATGTGCTTACAAAGGTATGAAATGTGAACCGTGATGACTGGAATTTGAATATTCCAGCAGTCTTGTGGGAATATCGCACCACTTTCAAAAGATTGTCGGGGCAGACACCATTCAAATTGGTGTATGGGAAAGAGGCAGTCATGACTATGGAGTACATTATTCCAAGTTTGCGCGTAGCAGAAGTGACAAGCATGGATGATGAAGCAATGTTAGAAGAACACCTAGAACAATTGGTGTAGCTCAAGGAAGACCACTTTGTTGCGGGTTTTCACCAACGTGTCAAGAAGGATCGACAGAAAGTTTGGCATGATCGACATATCAAGAACAAACAGTTTCAACAAGGAGACTTGGTGTTAATGTACGACAACAAGTTCATGAAGCATCCAGGAAAGTTACAGATGCATTGGTTAGGTCCATATCTCATTAATTCTATTAGTTCAAGAGGCGTAGTTCAACCATAGCAATTAGATGGTGTGATGTTACCAAAGCTAGTGAATGGTAGCGGGATGAATCCCTATAAGACGGGCCCAAAACCGCGCCATGCTTGAGGAACTATGCAATGAAAAAAAAAGTAGGAGGAGGATGGATAGATAGAAGGATGGTGCACCAAGAGGAAGTGGAAGCACAAGTAGGGGAGTCGGTAGCGTAGTTAGGAAGGTCTGTCACGACAGCTATAGGGTCGTGACACAATCAGATCAACAATAAATGTAGATAGTTAAAGTAGTTAATCGACGACGCTTGTTGAAGCGACGCATATTGATGGCAGGTCCGACCATTGGATTAAAAGGATCGACGACAGATTCGGGAAGTTAATGAATGATTTGGTCATGATTAGGTAAAGTGGATTGCATTGATTTGGTCATGATGGGTATGAGATCGACTTGATGATATAAAAAAGGGTTGGATGCAGTCAGAATACACCATTGTGCAATATTGAGCAGAATTGCAGAGTTGCAGAGCAGAGTCATAGTGAGTTGAGTGAGTTTCTAAGTTAAGTGAGGTTGAGCGACTGTTGAGCATTGTGGGGCACTGGTGTGGCATGTGGAGTGAACCAATCATGGTTGAGATTTTGAGTGAAAGGGAATAACTAGTCAACCTGGTAACCATCGAGGAGGAAGTTGCAAGTATGTCGATAGGATCATCATCATTGTCGAAGAAGAAGAGGAAGGGCTAGAAGCCTAGCTCCCTGATGCCGAAGTAGAGACAAACTAGAACATCTGCGATGGCACAAGAGGAGGAAGCTGTGCAGATGGGTCCATCAAGCTCAGGCGTTATGGAATCAGCAACTCACGTAGGGGTTTCCACTGAGGATATCCCTAGGTATATATCACCCTGTTGGCCCGGTGTGCAGCCCAAAAAGCCCCCCAAGAATCAGAAGTACCAAGTAAAGATGTTGGCGATACCACAGGGGATGGTATGCACCACAAACATCGTGCCTATGCTGATGCAGATGAAGTATGATGACCATGACCTGTTCGCATTGGAGGACGTCATAAAGGAACCATATGTGCCAATGGTAGGAGTAAGAGGCAGACCGATAGAACTCTTTCTGTAGGACTGGGCGCGTGGGTTGAATAGAGCAGGATTGTTGGGGTTGATTAACATGTCGCATTTTGGGTGGTTGAATGAGGCGAATTCATGTGTAAAGTAGCTTTTGGCCTGTTTTCATGGAGAGACATTGTGGCTGGACACACCATTCGTAATCACAGTGTCATTGATCTCAGACATCACGGGGCTATCGAAAGATGGACCAATACCCCTTGTAGTATTTTAGAGGCAAGGATAATTACAAGAGGCTTGCGGTGAGGTTAAAGAAGAGATATGGGTTGTAGCGCGATGGGAGGGCGTACTGCATCGATAGTATCAATGACCATGCGGTGCACATCAGAGCAAGGATTTTGGCCAGCAAAGTGGTCAGGAAGAACCACCCCATCCAATGTAACTCGGAGGTTATTGTGTGCATAGAGCAATGCACAAAAGGTGTACAAATGAACTGGTCACTCTTTTTAATGAACTAGTTGGTGGAGGGTGTAGTGGCAGTCCATGCAGGAGAGCAACCATTTACATATAGTTGGTTGTTGATCTTGATCACGCTCGTAGCTTGGATGGAGCCAGATGACTATCAAGGTATGGAGGTGGAAGCGGTAAAATTTTGTAAGGGTGAACGCTACCAGAATCTTTGGTGGGTAAGGGAACCTGAAATATTGAAGGACTATGATATCCAATTTTGGATCTATTGGGAAGCACTGCATGAGGAATTTGTGAAATTTATGTGGTTCTCCAAGGAAGTTGTGACTAATTATAAAAGGATTTCTTTATTTGCAATCAACCCACATGTCATTCACGTGCAAGCGCTTTGTGACCCATACAAGCAATGGTTGTCGGTGCCTTACAAGTTGTCTGATGTGGAATTGGAGGCGACTGTTAATGATTGGCCTGCAACATGGAGAGAACATGTCAGTTTGGAAGAAGTATTGATAGGACCCCCAGTGGATGCACTTGTTGATCCAGTGCATAAGGATGAACAATAGAGTCTCCATGATTCCGATGAGGAATCATCGAAGACACCTACAAGCTCTGAAGTAGAGCACGCATTTGAAGAGTTAAGGACAAAGAGGCATCAGGAACAGGGTGTGACCAGTAGCGTAGCACCAGGGATGGAAGCACAGCTGAATCAGCTCATTAAGGAGATTACAGATGCAACAGATGCAACAGTAGAAGAGATGAATAATCAATGCAAGAGGTATCTGCTAAGGTAAGAACACGGCTTAATTCTTTATTTGATGCAGTTTTGAAGAAAGTTCCAGAGGGAGCGACTGTGCAAGACTTTGGCTCAATTAATACTAGGAAATGGGTTCGGAATGTTTAAATTCCCCTGACTGCGATTGAGACCAACAATGAGGATCTAAATTCCTCCCTGCAATAGTTATAGGACTTTTCTATCGACATCAATGGGTTGTACACATAGACGTTGGTGCACATGCAAAGAGTCTCCAATCAGGAGTTGGAAGATAGAGAACAGGACATCAACGGTCAGTTTTTGTGATCGTAATAAAAGGAGACAGAAGCACAGAGAGAGATCAAAGTGTTTAAGCAGACACAAGAGGAGTTGAGGATGAAGAGTGCCGTGGAGATTATGGAGCTTAAAAGGGAACAAGATCAACTAGCAGTCGAGAAGGCATGGCTTTGGGATAGTAGAGTGCGATTGGAAGAAGTAGTTTCATATGCTTATCAGCATGTACTTGAGAGCACTACGAAACTAGATGTAGTAGAGAGAGAAAAATGGCTTGGAGCAGTCATTGCATAGTTGTAGTAAGATAATGCAGATTTGAATGCTCTAGTGCATCCCAACACACCACCTGAACAAGTTGCTGAAAGGAAAAGCGCCATCGAGGATTTGGAGACACAGCTAGGAGAGATGGATAAGGAAGCAACTAAGGTCACTAAAGTGACTACACAATTTTTGGGTAGCGTAGTCCAGGATGAGAAAATGGAGCAACTAAACAAGCAATTACAGGAGGTAAAAGAACAGTTGGCGACACCAAAGACAACACTAAAACCAATGCCACCAGTTGTACAGATCACATGGTATGTGGAGCTAAAGGAGTTGCAATAGCGATTTGGGAAGGCAAGGGAAAGACAACAGAAGCACAGTGAGCAGTTAGATGAGCTCCAATACATTGGAGCACATATTTCCATTAAGGCAGTTTTAGTGCCACAGGACGTGAAGGAAGGAAAGAAGGAGGTAACTGATAAGATGGTTGAACATCTGCTAAAACATGACTTGACACGGAGCCAAGAGATCATTGAAAAGGTGAAAGAGGAAGTCAAGGAGATTAGTCAGCAGTACGATGACTTCAAGCTGAATATCAACAAGTACTCCATGTCCAGTTGACGTGGCTCGAGGGCGAGCCACAAGATTGTGTTGGGGGCCTGTTGGCAAGAAGTTTTGGGATAAGATAGTTGCACAACATCGCGGATGTTGCGCAAGGCCAAAGATACCGTGCAAGTCAGAGTCATGTTATTTTATGTATTTTGTTCATTTGGGACTGCATTATGTGGATTGTGGTCATATTTTGTACAATATATTAAGAGTTAGTTAGAAAGTTAGTTAAGTGGATCCCAATTGTAAAGGCGCAAGCCTATAAGTAGATGTAGAATTGCAAGTGTTAGAGATCATCATTGATATACCTTTTTGACCTTGGGTGATATTGAGAGCTAAGTTTTTGCATGTTATGTAAGATCTGCGCATGAATTGAGACCTGTTGATATCTTTATTGAAGAACTATTTGGAGAATCTGTGGTTTTGTGCAAAGGTTAATATGACGTGATGAAAGTTGAGCAGAATTATTGTGTCATTTTTTTTCCTATTTTATTGTCTTCTGTGACTCAATCATGAATGCAATGTATATATGCGACATGAATCTGTAATGATATGATGTTTCCCTGGTTTGAATGATGCTATTTTGTTAGATCTATTTGTGTATCAATGTGTTTACTGCAATCCAGGTAGAATAATGTGATCTGTCGAATGATAATGCGTTTTTTTTAAAGCATAAGTTGAATAATCAAATATTTTTATGGTGCGCTAAGTTGATAAGTAGATGCACATGGTCCTCTCTCATTCTACGGAAAATTGGTTCCGTCAGCTCTCCCTCGAACATCTCGGGTGAGGCTTCATCTACTCTATGGGTGTTGCTGGATGGGGTAAAACCTGTCTGGGTTAGTGCTCAGGGAGATCGTGGTGGTTTGGGTGTTGAAAGAGAGGGAACCCCTGTCGAATCAGTTTGTGTAAACAAATGATGTGATGTTTCTCTGCTTTAGATGATGTTATACTGTTAGGTATGTTTGCGCATCGTTGTTTTGTTGTGATTGAGCTATGTTAATGCGATATGTTGAATGATGATATGATTCTATCAATGCATAATCTAAATGGTTAGATATGTGGAATAATGTTGTCCTAGGTTAATAAAGAGACACATGGTCCTCCTTTATACTACGGAAACTTGGTTCTGTCAGCTCTCCCTCAAACATCTCGGGTGAGACTTCATCTACTCTGCAGGTGTTAATGATATATATTTACGGAGTTATTTAGTTTTGTAATAATATTTTAGTTGTTATAAATTTTTAATGATGATGATAATTAATATCCACTTAAAGTAATTTTGGTTTATTAAACTTAAAGAAAGAAAAGTAAGGAACTACTTGGTTTTCTTTAGAGTTTTATTTATGTGTTCAAAAAGCTTGGAGAAGAGTTTTCCTAAATTACTATAATTTTGATCAGATAGAATGTTGGACACATTCCATGATCTTTCCTAAATTACTTTAATTTTGATGAGATAGAAGTTTGGGAACATTTGTATTGTAACAAAAAAATTGAAATTGAGATCTTATGTGGGTGTATGCAAGGAAATCTAAGAGAAAAAACTTTCATCCTCAACACTAGTAGTCACACAAAGATGGAAAATTCTTTTAGCCACTGAGTTTTAGGAAAGGTCCAATGTCCTCCTTCATTATGTAGCTCATGAGAATTAATTCTTAGGTAGCTATGAGGATATTCTTATTTACACTGGTTAAAAGTTAAAACATAGAAATAGTTTTGATCTTAAAGATTAGGATTAATGACCTCCTTATAATATCTTAATTTTCTTTTTATCCTCTAAATTTTATGTTGGTTGTAAAGCCTTATCTTCCTAATTCAAAGATGTTATTTCAGCCATGTTTGGATCCCATCACCTGAATGGGGGTGTGGGGGGGATTCCCCCCCTACTATAGTCGTCAAGGGGGTTCGGGGGGTGGCGTGAGTTTGAGGGCAACACCCCCGTGAGAATTTAGGAAAAAATGCCTTGTGAAAATTTAGGATTTTTAGAGCTTACGTTTTAGCCACATCATTTTTTCTTAGTCCAAGGCCAGCAATTAATTTGATCCAATGGGTTTCATCCATGTAATTGACCCCACTAGAACCCCCAATTTTTGGAGTACCCCACGATGTCCTGTCAAAATATTCCCATGCTCCATATTTATCTATAGTTTCTTCCTGGAGCCTCCACTGATTGTTGTCTTCAACCACCCGTGGAAAGTTTTTTGAGGGTGGAAACTCCCTTTGATGCATAGACAAAAGGTGGAATCGAAGCATCCTAAAAAATCACTACGTTCATGGCTAACCAAATCTCCAAGATCAAAATGACAGAAATAGATAAATAGTTTTTAAATGTTGTATTTTGGGTCCAGTTCAAAAGAATTTCTGCAATATCATTTTCAATCCAAAAAAATTGCATTCTTAAGATATATGAGGGTTGTTCAAACACTTGTACCATGTAAGGGAACCTGATAAACAAGTGATCCACATTCTCAGAACTGACTTTTCAAAGAGGGAATTTGTTGGGCCCATACCATATTTTCATTTGAAGATTTCCCATGTGGGGAATTTTTGGTTCATGGTCATCCATAAAAATAACTTATTCTTTAAGAGGCGTTGAAACTTCCATAAGAATTTGTACCATTAGAGAGTCTCTTTGTGGTCTTCCTCTTCTCTCAACACTTTGGGAACTATTTACCACTAGAAAAATTCCTTGTCCATATGAGCTCATCCTCCTTGTCAAAGAGCTTGGCATGTGTTAACATTGTTTTTGATCCGCACCAATGATTGGGAGGAAAGGGTATGCCAAACTTTGCAACGATCGACCTTGGAGAATACTGAGGATTTCAATTAACTTCTCCTCAGGCCATCTCTAAATCCTAAGCTGCATAGGATCCAAGCAGGATTAAAAGTATTCCGTCTTAGGCAAGAGAAAGCTAGTTTGCAGGCCCCATGGCCCACCAGATGAGGAAGGAAGAGCCTACACAAATCGACCAAAACTATGGGAAAGGAGACAATATTTCGACAGTAGCGTTCGAGAGGCGACCCAGATCAACGATGGAGGCGTGTTCCGCAGATTTGACATGTGTGGCCTAAGCCACTTTTGTATTTCATGAAATGATTTAAAGGGCATGCAGATATCAAAGGCCAAGATTAGGCAAGCGATAGATCGATGGAGGAGGTTAATTCTGCTAAATCAAAGTGCTCGCGAGGTTTGTCAGTTTAAAATCCACGGAATGGTTAAATAGAGGAAAATTTTGACGACAGGGATTGAAGTGAAAAAAAGATCCACGGCGGTCAATGTCTCTATTGATTGAACACGCGTGGATTAAATAGCCTTCGGGATTTGCGAAATGCGACACGCCCGTTACCCGTGAATGGTGAATATTAAAGTATCTCTGATCGAAGGGTTGAAAATGATTCTGCTTGTTGAAATTTGTGCGAGGTAGAATAAGAGACAAAGGCTGTTGTTTTGTGTACGGCCTACTCATTTCAAAGGGGCAATGTCAGGACCAAGACGGAAGGCCATGGTTGTATGCAATTTTGTTCGCCTTGGATGCAAAGATGTGATGTTTTGGGGTGAGTATGCGAAGGGAAGAGGTGACAGGTAATCAAAGGTCCAGACGCCATTGGAGCAGATCTACAGCCAAAGAAATTAGCTTCACAACATAGGTCACTCGCTAGAATCCAAAAACTCTGTTGTGTCACATGTATGATGATTAGAAAAGCGTCCTGATGGTTGAATGGAGGAAGACAAGTACGGTCCTCACACGAAGCATGATGAATAAGAATCTGATTGTAGAGAGCATGGATTTTCAAAGGTCATCTTCAGGAGAGGCGGATGGATGCGAAATGTTTAGCCCATGTGCCACGAGACCGAATGGGAGCTGAAGAGGACTGAGTACAGAGGTTGCTTCCACTATTGATAATATGGCGCCATAACAGAAAGGGTGATGTGACAGATACCCCCACATAAAACTAGATACCAAACCCAGGTGACCGTGCATATTGTCACCATGCTACTCGATGACGACATGTGTGAAGGCACTAACGGGGCCATCGTCGAGTTCGGCTTCCCAACTCTTTATAAACACCTCATTCAGCACCATTTGAAGATATAGACTGGGTAACTATTGAAGAGAAGCTAATATGGTTGAGTGTTAGTCTATCGAGAATTCTGAAAGTCTTAAAGGAGGTCTATAATGGCTACTAGTTTGAGAAACTTGTTTGTCAGGGTGTTCTATTGGTTGGCGAGCATCACCCTGAATCCCTGCGATTCCTTATCTTTTATGTTAGGAATGCTCCAACGATCGGGGTAGGGGCATTCATTGCCTTAGAGAAACTCCCCAACACCAGCGAGGTCGAGGAAAGGATGTTCATCACTTTAGATGGACCCTCTGAGGCTAGTGAGGGCATTGCTTCCATAATAGAAGGTGACACCCTCACAGAAGTTGTGCCTGGAATTTCCTGTCTAGTGGGTATCCCACCAAAACCTCCAGAGATGGTCGATGTCTCCATAATATCAGCACGTGGCAACCATTGCTAGAGGTGACCCATTGGAGCGGATGCTCGGATGGAGGGAGAAAAGGTCATGGCCTTTCGTCATCATTGCCAGTCACTCCACTTGCCAACTTTATCTGGGGTGGTGATGAATCCAAGGAGGTTCCATGCCATATGACCTGTAGGAGGACCCTCTTCCTGGGAAAAGAGAAGCACAAGAATGACAAGCCACCTCAAGGACGTGGTGCTATAAAAAATAGTGTGGTCCTTCCCAAAATCTCTGCCTATAACATTGTTACCAGGAAAACAAGGGGCCAGTCAGAGAGCTGAACACAAAAAGAACACAAGCCTTCATGCTAGCTGTGAACACAGGCCGAACAAGTCATCGAACACATAATGAACACAAGGGTGTCCTGGGCCGTCGCTTTCCAGACAAGCGAGCTTGCAAACTGAATACGTTGCGTTACCGTTAAGCTGAGCATGTGCGTCGCTCCATGTTCTTTTGTTTTGTATGTATTAATCGTGGAAAATATGCCACATCTAAAATTAGTTAGTACTTTTTATCATGATTGTAACTGGCTTCTAGCCCTATTTCGAAGTTAGTTTCGGGGGCCAGAAACACTATTAAGAAACTCTCTGCATAGAGAGAAGGGGTTGGTAGGAACCCGTAAGACTGTGATGTTTATGTAATTTTGAGCTGCTTTAATACAAGTTACAGATACGAATGTCAGCCTTTGAATGCAAGAATTCTCGTGTGTTTCTCAGTTACAGTCCATAATTTTCTTTCTTTATGTGCATGTACTTCTTGTTATTTCTTTCCATTGTGTTTTCTTCATGTCTTTAACTAGTGTATAATGGTTCGGAATTCATATTCTTATGCTCTGGCCACTGTTTTAGACATTCACCAAATGTTTCTTCCAAATTCAATGTAGAATTCATCTTTTTGGTGCTCTACATTGATGGACTGTCATCGTTCTTCATTTCCCACTAGACCCAAAACATATCAACCATGACCGAAATGCTACCTTGCTCTTGCAAACATTTCCTGTGCAAACTTCTCTGTGTTTCTTGGTGTTTTGTGACTCCATAGCCCAATACATTTTTACCTTGTTTCAACCACCAACATCTGAATTTTATTCCGTGACAATATATTTGGCCTTGATAAATACCCCGTGAGAGATCCCTCTCTGGAAACGGTGCACGGGGGCTTCACTTGTTGACCAATATCCTATCATGCTAGTTCATATTGTGGGTTTTAAAATTATTAAAAATTGAACCAATATATTGCAGGTATTGGGGGGGATGAGGGGTTTAAGGTGGGGGTGGGTAGGGTGGTTTATAAGGATTGAGGTATAAAAAGGGGTGGGGAGGAGGTTTTAAGTATTGGGAGGGGGTTTCAACAAAAGGATTTTGGGTCAATATCTTTGGAAATTAAGGGTATTCTTTAATATCCCACGATCGCACGTGATATCTGAGATGTTCACTAAGTGAAGTCCCCGTGAAATGGAGAAGCCAGCTCCCTTTCCTAAAATGGTTCTGTTGTTACCTCGAGGTCCCCCTTTCCACAACCTTGGGTGCGATTCCGAGTGCTAACAACATGAATATTTGGAGAGTGTCTATGTATCCATTCCATAGGTCTAGTCCTGCATCCATAAAACCAAGGTGTTAACCAGGTAACCATGCTTGTCTAAGAATAGTGTTGTGACTAGGATCTCTCTCTCTCTCTCTCACACACACACACATATGATATTTTATCTCTTGAACCATAACCTATGGTATTATATAGTTTCCCCCACATCCAACCCATTGATCCATGCCAATTTTGACTTTATCACATGTACCAACGTTCCAAGCTAGCCACTCTCCAATGAGATCAAAAGGCTAGGATAGCCTTCCAAATTACAAACACATTAGAGGTTTGTTTTTCCTTGGTTCTGAACCGCTCAATAGTGTTCATATATTGATGAATATATTTTTTCTTAACAACTATAACCTATAGATCATTACCTTTCAAAATCCTCCAAATATTCTTAATGGCTAGAGCATGTGAAAAGTAGCGAAGGCTCTTCAGGCCCCAACCTCCAAGCTCCTTTGGAAGAGCTATTTTCCCCCATGCTACTTAGTGGAAAGCTTTGTGGTCAGTTCTACCTTCCCACAAAAAAATGAAACTGATCTTTTGGATTTGGTCTATGACACCTTGGGAATAAAAGATAAAGAAAACTAGTAAACTAGTACAACTTCTTAGACAACCTTCACAAGCACCAACCTTCCACCCCTGGAAAGCCACTTGTTGCACCATAGAGAAAGTATTTTCTCAACTTTCCCAATAAGCCAGCCCCATGCTCTATTGCTGTAATCATTTGGTTTAAGGATAGTATTAGGTACTTTAGCCTAGCTTGCATATCAACATAGGGAAAAGTGAATAAATTATTCAACCATTCCATTTGTTCCACCTCCAAATTTAAGTAAGACAAATAACTTCTCAATGAAAACCATCCTTGTAGCATTTGAAAAAAATATCAAAAGCTTTCAACTTAAAGCCTTCCTTCTCAAAAAATAACAACAACAACAACAACAACAACAAAAATATTACATCAACATTTACCGTATTTTTATGACCTCTTGCTTGTTGAATAATTTTGCTCAAGCTTTCAACTACCCACCAAAAAAACAAGAGGTCATCCCTATTCTCAAAAATAGAGATGAATAGATATTTGAATATAGTTCATATTCTATATCTATTGGGCGATCTTTAACAGAATGTGAGTTTGATTTATATTTTAATATAAGATAGTAGTAAATATTTTGTTTCTTCCTTTTATTTAAGTAATATATAAAACATTTGAAAATAGGATATTTTGTTTCTTCCTTTTATTTTTTCGTTTGTCAATAATATTTAAATATAATTTTTACCTCGTTGGGCCATCTTAAACTAGAGATGGGTTTGACTTATTATTAAATATAAGAAGCCATAAATAATAATTTTCTCCATAGCATTGTATTTTTTATTTTAGACAATGATATGATCACGTCGACTTTACAGCAATAAGAATATATAATTAATTTCAGGTAATGATCTATCACTTGAGTTCTAACATACACATAAGCTCTATATATAATTTTAGCTTTTTTTTCAATTTTTTCAAAATTGATGTTTAGCGATGTTATTGAAATGGGGCAATTTGATCGCTTTTCAAACTTAATGCATCTTCCAAGGCCCATTTACATTTATATAATCTAGATTCTTTATTTGCATTTGTTGTATTTTACGCTTCAAAAATCATAATTTAAGTATAAAATATGAAAACCTTTTTACAAATTTTAATATTACATTATAAAATATTAAAAGCTTTTACAAATTTCAATATAATAATAAATACATACAAGTTTTTTTTTAACATAAAAGCTTTTATTATAAAGTAAAAGGTTACATTTTTTATATCAATCAATATTTGTTTTTTTCTTCCCTTCAGTTGGGTTGTTCCTTTTTTATTCAGATTTTGTACTAATAATAATAATAATCTATTTTTAAGGTCACGGCCAAGCGAGACATCAAATTGGTGTATGAGACCCCCTTGTTTGTGGGACAAGGGACCCCCCTCTGCGCAGCGATTTAACTGCTAAAGTCTACAGAGGTGTACATACACTACCCCCTCAGGATTTGAACCCGTGACCTCCTAAGAGGAAACACATGCTCTTAACCATTAGGCCCACTAAAAGTACATCGAAGGGAGGGGCTGCATTTTCAACGCTAGTAACAATGTGCTGAGCTATCAGTGCATGTGGTTGTATGGACATTTGTCCCATTTGACTAGACACCTGATGTGCCGCAACATTCTGAACACCCTTCTATTACCTGAGTGAGCTACGGTCAGGTAAGGGAGAATGCTTCTTAATCATTGCCACCCTGCGCCTCTATGCATGGGGCATGCGAGTCTTACTGGCACTATACTCCTTATTAACCTAGCCACGTCTATACAGAACTGGCGTCCATTACACAATTTTTTTTAAGGATTTTTACTAAATCATAGAACAAACTTTATTTAAGAAGATTCTGTATCAAACCAGAAAATATACATTCTTCATAGCAACATATCTGCAATATATGCAACAACAAGTCTTTACCAATATGTCTGAAAAAACTGTCTATTATAAACCTTTAATAAAGGGCATCCCCAAAAATCACAGAGTTAGTGTGACTAAATAAACCAAAAAGAGCCAAAAACTCCAAAACTATACCATCACCGAACAATCAACTAACTGTCATAACCAAACCACCTACATAAAAAGGCATAATAGACTCGGTAATTTCAGAAATATTTTGCTCAACAATATGCCAAAAACCTTCCTGCACAGTTGTGCCAGCTTTTGCTAATTCATCTGCCAAAGCATTTCTTTCCCTGTAGACGTGCTTAAATTCCACAAATTCCAATATCTAAAAAAATATGATAATTTTGTTCAACAAAGGAGAGAGTTGTACATTATGTATTCTGTACAGACCAGTTACCCAGTTAATGATAATCTGTGAATCACCAAAAACCAATCCCAAGTCTAGCCTTAAACGTGAAAAAGTGCTCCTTAGAAAAGTAAATTAGACCACCAACTCCGCATATTCGTGGATCTCCAAGAGATGATCCATCAAAATAACCCCATGGAAAATATTTATCAATGGTTTCCTCAACCATGAATCTGGTTTTGATGAAAATAAGATCATATGGAATAGATCTCAGAACCCCCAAACTTTGTTTAGAAACCTGAATAGGAAGAGGAAGATTATCCTCAAAACATCTCTGATTTCTAGCCCTCCAAATAAACCATAAAACAATTAAAGGAAAATATCTAATATCCTTCAACTCCTCTTTTGAACACTAGCTCTTAAAACAATGTTCCACATAATCACCCAACCATAAAATTTTCAACTATAACTTGGATTCAATTTCTAACCAAACACATTTAGTATAAGAACATTCCACCCCAAAATGAACATTAGACTCACCAGCCTCCTTGCATAAGTAGCATCTACCAGGCCCTTCCCTACCCTTTCGGCATAAGTTATCCCAAGTTAAGGCTTTATTAGAAAGTAAAAACCAACTAAAAATTTTAGACTTGAGTGGCCATTTAAATTTCCAAACCGCTTTCCACAACCAAAAATCTCAACATCAGTCCTATCCTTGATCAACTGTAAATAACCATATTTAGGAGAGTATTTCCCAGATTTTGACTGAATCCATACCAACTCATCAACAACATCAGATAACCTAATACTACTAGCCTTAAGAATAGCTATATAGCTATCCCATATCAAAACATCATGTATATCCACTATACAAATATTTTCAGAAGAAAGCTATTCTTGCTCTAGCAACACTGCAACATAGGTGTACTAGGACAACCAATATCATTAAGGAATTAAAACCCATGGTTATGTAAACATTCAATCAAATGTGGAGGTAAACGATGTCTCCACTTACAACCAACCCAAGGATCAATACCAATACGCACATCAACCCCATTACCAACCTTCCATACAAGACCATCACCAATTAAATCAAAAGACATTAAAACCACTTTCCAACAAATAGAAATGTTCCTGTGTTGTTTAGTAGAGCTTATGATCCAATCATTCAGAGATAAAGGTCGAATATTTTATGTAGGCCAAGGAGTTTGTATTTGTTCATAACTTCATTCCAACCTCCACCTTTTATTACATAAGATAGTAAATTATAGGAAGGGGTCTACTAGGATGGGGGTGTCGAACCAAAATTACCCGAGTTGCATGTCTTTGATTGCACTCAGCTTAATTTGGTAAAATAGTAAATGGTAACATAAGCTTCTATTGGTGGAGTATATGCATATGGATCTACCTCATCCTTCTACATCTCTTCTCACTAGAAGATATTAACAATGTGGAACTTCAATACTCATATGAAGATAATGAATTTATTACATGATATTTTGAATGACTGATGATATGCCGTGATATATAATATGTAAAGTGAAAAGACTTATTTTTATGTATTGTTTACATA
Source organism: Pseudotsuga menziesii (assembly GCA_001517045.1). NCBI lineage: Eukaryota > Viridiplantae > Streptophyta > Pinopsida > Pinales > Pinaceae > Pseudotsuga > Pseudotsuga menziesii. The sequence goes on along the minus strand of LPNX010730726.1, from coordinate 227,025 downwards.
CGATGGTTTAATATTAATATAGGCATTCAGTTATATTTCAAGAATTATAAATGCTCACACATATTTTACATGTATTTTTATATATGCATATCCAACTATATTGTATCCAATTTGTTCTCATATATGTACATATATCTATCTATATCCTGGTAACTTTAGCTTTTCATTGATAACTAGATGAATTAGCATAGCTAACTTTTGTTAAGTATTTGATTACTAGAAATATATTAGGTCAGACTAACCTAAGCTTCTTGTTGTTTTTTCTTAAACTTTACGCTTGTTTCCTTTATATTTAAATAAGGGCATATAATACGCTCCACAGGATCAAATGATTGTTACTGCATTTGTCTTATGGGAATGACCCATCTCCTGAAGGATACAACCTAGAAAAGTTCCCAGAAAATGACAAGAAATGGATGCCAACAAACCGTTCCTAGGGAGTTCTTGGAATGGTCAGTATTTTAGAAATGGTACTAGTCTTTTCTCTAAACTTTCATTTTGATCCCTTTGATCCCTTCATCATAATGAGTACCATTATCCACTCGATGTAGTTCAGCCACATTAATCTTTTGTACTCACCATTTTTGATGTTTAGGAAGATATTGTAGATTCACAGTGTATGCCGTTTCCACTAAAAAATTCTTCCATAATACCTTCATCCCCCACCCCCCAACATATTTAGTGAGTGATCTATTCCCGCTACGCCTTACAGATCTTTAAAGACATTGGAATTAAGTTTCCTTATAGCACTCATGCTATCTCCCAGATGCATTTCTGCAGTTAATTCTCAATTCTCATGCTTTTAAATGCTTGAATCGACAATTCACAATTCATTGCAATGATATAAAATCTGTTTCAAGGGACGATCTCTTTGTTTTCACTCTTGTTTCCCCACTCTGTTAGAACTGATCTTATGCAGGTAACTATGTTGGTACATAAGTTATAACTTATCTCGTGTGTAATCACATGCATCTAGGACCAACAGTAGAATTGTCTGTCTACTAGAATAAGGTGCAAGATATTACATGTTTGTAACCATGTTGTCATAATTTGGCCGCTAGCTAGACTAGTGGAAAATTGTTTTTTTCTCTGGTCATGTGCATGCACTAATGTGTATTGCTGATCACATGGCTTATCAGGTCTTGATATAACCAAAATGCTCAAGCTACATGATTTTACGTAACCAAATTGGTACTATTACATTGTCATATTCTGATACATGCAACACTGTTGATGTTGACAAGTGTCCTTTCTGGTATTACAAAAGCCTCTTTCTCTGTTGCCTTGGTCGACCATTAGATACTCAAAGTTGTGTATTGATCCTTTTTACCATTATAGAGGACTCTGTAAGTTAGGTTCCCAAATTCTTAAAGGGTTCTAGCTCAATCGAAGAGCTCCTGCCTTACAAGCAGGAGGTTGGTGGTTTGATTCCTCCATGCCCTAATGATATTATAATATTGGTTAAATACTAAAAACGACTAAATTAGTGACCAAAACATGAGAGACGTGAAACTAGGCATTACAAAGGATGCAACACATGGCACTAATGATGAAGCCAAACATGGCGTTGATATGGTAGAAAAATAAGACGTTACTTTGGATGCAAAACATGGTGCTACATAGGAAGCAAAATATGGTGCAACAATAGAAGAAATATTTGGCATCATTTTGGTAGCAAAACATGATGCAAAAAAGGAAGAAAAAATTGGTGCAAATTTGGAAGTGAAAATTGGCACATATTTGGAAGTAAAACATGGTGCAAAATGGGATGCTAAAGTGGTAGAAAAAACGGATGCTAATTTGGATGCTAACATGGTGCTATTAAGGATGCAAATATGGCGCTAACGGGGGTGTCATTTAAGAAGTGAAAGCGGACACTCGCTAGGAAGCAAAATAGGACGCTATTTAGGAAGCAAACCTTGACGTTGTTTAGGAAGCAAAGTTGGACGCTATCCTGGAAGCAAACCTTGACGTTGTTTAGGAAGCAAAGTTGGACGCTATTTTGGAAGAAAAAAAAGAGACGTTGTTTTGGACGTCGTAAAGGATGCTATTTAGGAAGCAAAAAAAGACGTTTTTGAGACGCTTTAAGTTTTGTCCATGACGCGTCCCATTTAGCGTCTAGTTTGACCACTCAATGTAAAAACAAATTACACTAAAAAGGGATGCTAAATGGGATGCTAGTTCCAGGATTTGTTGTAGTGATATTTGCACTCCTCGCTGATCGTAGCCCCTTTCTGATTTACCCTCCTGCTCGAGCCTCCTGCCTCCTCTTACACCATCCTCGAGTGGAAGAATTGGATCCCCATTCGCAAGGTCATAACATATATCTTCTTGTGCATAAGGAAAGAGTTTGCGTTGTGCTCCTTCCATACTCTAACAGGTTCTTCATCCCCCTCCCGCTTGGTTGCATTGCTCAGGGAGGACTATGCAAGCAGGTTCTTGTTAACCCAATAAAGCATGAGCATCCTATCATAAGCCGCAGCCATCTCATCTATATTTCTAGGGTCCACCACCCAAGCTTCAAACTCCTGACAAACTTCCTTGATGGGCATAGCCTTAAATTCCTCCCATAGGTGTTTTTCAATAGTTTCAATTTCATTATGAGTCGCCAGTGGAACAAAATCCTTAAAGAAGTTGGCTGCCTCCTGAGCGTGAACTTGAGCCCACGCAGCACACCCCTTCTCACCCTTCCACTCCTCAACCCCCTTACTCTTTTCATGATGGACAGATGAGGCCTCACCCATACCCAAGTTTCCCCTCTTAAAACACTTGGGAGCCATGACAAGAAACCAACAGAGGAACCCCTCATTGAGCACCTGCGCTTCAGAGTGAGAACTAGGGTCTCGAGCCTTATTAGGAAAGAAACTCTACACAGAGGAAAAAATAACTAGATACTTCCTTAGATAGTTAATGGAGGTTGATAGAACCACTTCTGGATATAAGATTGGAGGCACCATCATTACCAAAACGGTTATGTGCATGTCCCTCGTCACCTAGATCTTACCATCCTCCTCCTCCATACCAGGTATTGAAACTATCATTCTCTTCATCTTAAATACCATATCAATGCTTTGTTGCGTATCTTGATTTTCCTTCCCTTCGATCATGTATATGTACCCATATAACATGATGAGGATCTAGGCCCAAAGAATCTCATCCTTTCATCTGTGGGATCACACATGGTGAGTCTCCTGAACCACATAAATCTCCATAATCCCCATGTCACTGTCCTGATTGTCGTGAGATGAGGCCTCCACCTATTGGGTAGCATCATAATAATAAGAGGCCATTTGTATGCACTAGGGGGCCCATCCCTCAGCCCTAAAATCGTCCAGCGCACCAAAAATTTGGCCCCTATCCCCCTCCATGCTGATGTTGTCCAGTAGGTCAACCACTTTATTGGCATCCCTTCTGACATGGAAAAAATACACGGATGATTGTGAGACAACTAGGTCACGGAGGGTGTCTAGTCTGCTAGCGAGGCACCAGCTAGACGAGGTTCTTTCAGTCGCTCTTTTGTTAGACAGTCTCTTAGCCATTTGGATCATGATATTTGACTCACCTTCTATAATCACATGCACCCAACCTTCCCTGATTGTAAGTTTGAATCCTGAATCAAGCCCTCCAGTTCTGCCGTGTTGTTGGTATCGTCTCCAATGGACCCATAATAAAGCTTTAGAATTTTCCCTGTTGCATCCCTACAGAGCCCACCATATCTTGTAGGGCCCGAGTTACCTTTGGACGCCCCATCAAAATTTAGCTTAAATAGCTGCAATGGGGGAGGGGATAAAAAATTTGGGCTTGAGGGTCTGCACACCATCCTTTCTGCGGAGCCCATCCAAATTAGTCTTTTCGAAGCCCAAACCCTCTGCGATGTGAGCTTCCTCCACTGGGAATACCTTGTCATAATCACTCCATTGCATACTTCAGATCGTTTCCAAGAGATTTCCCACCAAAGTCCGCCATACTTCTTCAGTTGTCTGGCTCTTATCTCCGAAGAGGCTGTTGTTTCTCTCTTTCTAGACACTCCACATTGCCATCCTGGGGAAGGAAGACCATAAGGTTTGGAGAATACAGTTCTTGAAGGATTTGGGATTCCACTCGAGTAGGGAGTGTCTTAGTTTCCCTCTACACCAGTTACGCCTTCGAAACGCCAAGTCCCCCCTATCCCAAATGGAGGCAGTATAAGGGAAACTGTCCAGCAAATGACCCATACTCTCTTATTCTTTGAGGCATAAAATGCATTGGGAGGGACTCTGGATCCCCTGATGTCTGATATTTTCTCTTGTTAGGATTCTTCCCCTAAAAACAATCCAGACAAAGGTAGACACCTTCGGCCATGGATTGGTATCCCATATATTCCTCCATATTCCATCCTTAGCCTCCTGGATGGCATATCTGATATCATAAGCCTCCTTGATGCTGAACGAACCTTTCTGAGTGTAACCCTACTGTAAAATATCTAGGCCAAATTTGAAACCAATGAATCTCTTTTGAAGCTCTTCCTAGAACGATTGCAGTTCCTCCTCGGTGATACAACCATCCCTTACTCGATATCTCCAGTGTCTCTGCTCATTTGGACCTAGACCCTCTCAGTAATGACTCACTTTAACCCTACCCTCCTCCACTCCTTTAGCTTTGATATACTTCCACCTAGGATCAATCTCTAGCTTAGGGAACTGGTTCCATGAATCCTCCCAAAATTTGGCACTCTCCCCATCCCTAATTTCCTAGAATAAATGCTCCTACACCACCTTCCGGTGATTCAACGCCTTCAGCCATATATGGGATCTTGGTTGCTCCTCATTGAATCAGATCAGATGGTTCTTCAGTGTACTGCAGGCATATTTGGTGTGCCATAACCTATCCCATTGTTCCATCGAATAATTGCACCAACTCCACCAAATTTTAGCCCCCTGGATTTCACTCATGACTTCAGGGTCCCGAAGCCCCATACCACCTCTCTCCTTATGGAAACATATCTTCTCCCAACTCACCAACAAAAATTAATCGTTGGATTCTCTGCCACCCCATAAGAAGTTCCTTTGAATACTTTTGATCTCCCTTAAAACTGATTTTGGGGTGGCTAACACCAGAAAAAGGTAAATTGGCATGGCCTACATCACTGCTTTGGCAATGACCAGTCTACTAGGAAGGTTTAAAGGGAGAAGAACACAGCTTGAGAGCCTATGTTTGAACCTGTCTAGAATATCATTCCATGAAACTTTTTTCAATGTGCTCATCCCCAGGGGGATCCCCAAATATTTGGATGGAAGAGTTCCTATGGAAAATCCAAGAATCCTAACAATTTTCCTATGGATTATGGGCGCTGTATTAAAAAAGAAGACCCAATATTTATTCACATTAACTACCAAACCCGAGGCCCTATAAAAGAGGTTGAGACTCCTTTTGAAATCCTGAGCTTCTTGGAATTAAGGGTGACCCATAAGCATCATGTCATCCACGAACTGTTGGTGCATTTGAGAATCCATTCCCTCATGGAGTTTAATCCCATGGATCTCACCACTGCCCGATTGGTCTTGGATAAGCCTACTCAGCCCCTATTCCATTAGAATGAAGAGAAACAAAGACAATGGATCTCCTTGTCTGATACCGCGTGAAGGGTGGATCAACTTTGTCGGAGTTCCATTCAGAAGAATGGAGAAGAAGGGATTCGTTACCAGACTCATAACCCACTGCACCCACTATGATCCGAAATTGAAGGCTTCCAAAATCTTTTCCATATATTTCCAGCTTAGTTTATCATAGGCTTTCGCAATATCTATTTTTACCAGGATGCTCGGTCTCTTGGTACTTTTCAAGGAGTGAATCACTTTGTGAACTAAAATGACCCCATCCAGGATCTGCCTCACCTCCACAAAACTTGATTGCTCTGGGATTATCAGATTGGGAAGGAGGGGTTTTAATCTATTCACGCTCACCTTTGATATTATTTTATAGATCACATTACACAAGGATATATGTCTAAACTTACCTGGGCTATCTGCTCCATCCTCTTTTGGGATCAAGGCAAGGAAGGTTGCATTAAAGTTTTTGAGCACCCCTTTCTTACTCCTTGATTCTTCAATTATATCTAAAACTTCTTCCTTGATTAGGTCCCAAAAGAAGTGAAAGAAGTTCATGGTGAATCCATCTTGGCCGGGAGCCTTCCCCAAAACCATCTATTTCGCAGCTTCCTCCACCTCCTGCATTGATATTGGTTTAAGTAGCATCTCATTGTTCTCCTTGGTGATTATTTTAGGAATAATCCGAGTGATTATGGCTATGTCCTGACCCATTTCACTCCTATCTTGACTAAGAATTCCCTCAAAATGCTAGGTCAATTCCTCCTCAATCTCCCTTCTAGTTTCCACCTGGACACCATCCGCTTTGAGCTGTATCTATTGTGGATGACCGAGTTATGGAAAAATTTGGTATTCCTTTCTCCCTCCTGTAACTATTGGTTCCTATATTTTTGTTTCCATAAGATCCCCTCCTGCCTCTCTCTGGCCTCCAGCTGATAGAGCAAGTCCTTCTCCCTAGCTTTCATGTCCTCATCCCATCGATATTCCATTCCTTTCCGGTTGATAAGCTCAATATCACTTATCAGTCTTCTCTTATTATCAAATATGTTCCTAAAGTATTCTTTGTTCCACGCGTCAATTTTGTATTTAAGAGCATCGAGCTTCTGCTGGAAGTGGTACATCAGTGTACCCATAGGGGGTTGAGCTACTGCCACCACTGAGCCACCAGATACTTAAAGTCCTTGTGTTCCAGCCAGAATTGTTCAAACCGAAAAGGTTTACTAAGGACAACATCCGACCAATCCCAGTTGAGACAGATGGGCCAGTGATATGACCCCGTAACCGGAAGGGCACTGGCCGATATCTCTCCTGTTCCCCTCATAACATTCTTAGAGACCAAAAATCTGTCAATCTTAGAGGTGACAAGATACTCCCCTCCATGTTTGTTGTTCCAAGTGAACCAACCATTTCCAGTTTCAAGATCTATGAGAGCACTATGGGCTAGGAAATCTCTAAAATACTCCTGATATTTATCCAGAGCTCACCTTCTCCCCTTCTTCTCCATGAGGGAGGTTATTAAATTGAAATCCCTCCCTATGAACCAGTTTCCCTCATCTTCTTGGCCCTGAGTCTAGCTCAGAAAATCCAGAAAAGCATTCTTCTAAGGGAAAGCGCTGGGGCTGTAAACATTCATCAAAGTAGCCTTAGCACTTGTCTCAAGGAAGTGGAAATTGGCCATCAGGGAGAATTGATTGGCCCTCCACTCCATGAGGTCAATGAATACAGGCTTCCACAGCACCGTTATCCCGCCAACCATTCCAGTTGCATCTGTCACCATTACTCTGCTACCCTTCCATATCTTATCCCAAAGTTTCTCCATCACCTCTGAAATGCATTTTGTTTCTTGAAGAAAAAGGACATTTGGTATCTCTTGCTTAATCTTCCTCACTAGTGTCTTTACTTTCCTGGGGTGGTTACACCCTCTAATAGCCCAGTATATTATCTTCATTGGCTGACATTATTTACTTCAGAGAAGGCCACCCTTATTGTTGGGTACTGGCCTGATTCTATGAGTTTGATGCCTACCTCTGTGATTCATTGCTTATTCATTTTCCTTCCCCTCTTCAACTACTCCTCTAGGGACTTCCTTTTACTACTCTTATGGGGATCTGAGGTAATCCCCATATTTTGATGAGCCCAAGTCCTAATGATGGCTTCCTGGAGTAGTTCCAACTGCCTTCGAGAGACATATCCCTAACCCTCCTTTCCACATTCCTCCTCAATCGCATCCAGATCTAATTCCCCTAGCTCCATTTCTTCCATTTCTTCTTCTTCCACCATCTCCATCAGTATCTATTGCTTCTCCTCAATGCTTGTTTCTTTCCCCTTATCTACCTATTGCTTCGCTGTTTCCCCCTCTCGTATCCCCTTCCCCTCAATCTTGTCTTCCTCCAAGATTTGGAAGGGGTTATTGGTCCTAGGTTGCTTCTCTGGAATCTCCTTCCTTGATTTTGAGGGTCCTCCTGCCCTGCTTCTCTGCCGGATTTTGACCTACGTAAATCCTTCCCCATCAAGCTTTCCCTCTAGGCGCTGGTTGGAGGTGGCTTGAGACTGAAGAAGATTTGGGAAATTCCTCCCCAAGTGGCTATATTTGTGGAATTGTTTGCACCTGAACAAAATTTGTTCATAGTCAATAGTTTGGATTCATTCTTCGTCATCCCAATTTAGACTGATTTCCTCCGGCAGGTCTTTCAATAAATCCATGTATACACAGATGCGCACAAAGGCCATATATCTCTGTTGTTTGGTCTGCTCCGCTACCTTCACAAATTCCCCTAGTGAGTTACTAATGTCTTGCAGGATCTCTAGATCCTAGTATTCACAGGGAAAGGAGAACAAACAGATCCATATTGGGGAAACCGTCATGTCCTCAGTTTCTGGGTTGAACCTCTCTTTCTAGGGTCGGATATATAACCCTGCTGAAAATAAAAAACGTGGTCCATCCTCTAGAACCCTATCCATATCCTCCTAGTTGAAAAAGATAATTGTGAAAACACCCTTAGACCCTAAATGGAGATCATAGTGGTCCTTAGGGTTCCACGCGCTCTTGATCCATCATACTAAATCCCTCTCCTTCAGCCACACACCCACAAATTTTCCTATGAGAGCCTTCTCCTTCCATAGCTCAATATTTCCCCTCACCTTATCGGATTTAATCTGGATGGTTGGGATAGATTGGGATTTTGGAAGGCAGCCAACTGGGCCTGATCTCCTTCCCCTCCCCAACCCATCCTCGCTCCCTTCTCCACTGTTGTTTCCTCTGTCCTTAGGTGTCTAGCTTCGAGGAGCCACCCCTATACCATGGTCAGAAGCTGGGGGCCTTGCAGCCCCCACCCCCAGAACTACCTTCACCAGCGCCTGCGCCTTCGAACCCGCGCAATCTCGCCTGATCCCTCTCCACTGCTCTTGAAAATCCTTTCAAAACTTCTTCCAAGGAGAATTACCCATTATGTGTGTGTTTGATTTAATCATTATACTTACTATGATTTTTTTGTTTATTATATTTTTGTAAACTTTGTATTTTTGAATTATACGAGGCAAGATATGAGAGTTGAAAGTTTCACATGGTTATTATAGATGTTATTTAAGAAAAAACAACTATTATTATGATGGGTATATACAAGTATAATTAAGATTTAAATATTAAATAAATAGTAATGTTAAAATTAAAATATAAAAATTTCTTGATGTCTAAAGTAAGACATCAAATTTTAAGTTTAGTCTAAATCTTTATATATAGTTCTATCCCATAAATAAAATATATGTTTCTATCTCATAAATAAAATATAGTTTTTATGGTTACACAAATCTATTGTTAAAATTTTAATAATGATTAATTTAATTTAATCATAGCCTTCAAAGTCTCTCTTGTAGAGAGTCTATACCTCTGTCTACTTTCATGCTTATCTGGATAATTTCTATAGATAGTAGCAGGCTCATGAAAACTTACTGCTTTAGATATCGGACTAGTGTCTGGACTGTCCTTAATCTTTTGTTTTCCTTTTAGCTGTTCTAGCAGTAGTTCTTTCTCATTTCTCAGCTGTGTTCTTATCTAGTATTGGTACGACTGAGTATTAGCAAGAGCTAAGTCAATGGCAGCAATTTGCTTTTCGAGATAAAGCTTTTTCTGGAAAGAAAACATATACAATGAGAAATCAAACTCAGGAGGCTCATATGTATGTACAGAATGAGAGGAAACAGGGGAATTAGGGTCATTAGGCAGAGTACACCCCCCTAAATTTGGGACCTCGGGAGCCAGAGAACTGAGACTAGAATCAGAGTTAGAAGAATGTTCGGAGGCGGAGTAGGGGTCAAATTTATACAAAACAGGAGGATCATCAGAATTAGAATCATATCCATCAGAATCAGTAGGGAGATAAAGGAATTCTCCAGAAGGAGGCTCATCAGATGGCGAATATTTCCACCATTGGGCTTGGATGGAATCACAAAAGGCAGCAAGGCGAGGCTTTGAATTTTTCTTAGGGAATTTGTTAGCCCAATGGCCTTTAGCGCCACAAAGAAAACAAGACTCTTTATCAGCAGGTTTCCTGCGCTTCTTAATAAATCTTTTCTTTGGAGGCGGCGGTTGCTGTCGGCGATACCTTTTGTATTTCTGCTTTCTTCTTTCAAAATTGACAGGCTTGTCAGGATAGTGAAATCTAGGATCACTAGAAAAAAAATTCTTTTTCTTTTTCTTAGAAGAGCAGTGACAATTCAAGTGACCACGGTTGTGGGCACCGCATCCCCAATTGGGTAGTTCTGCAACCTTCTTACAGAACGAAGGCGTATACATATTCTGATGACGTTTAAAATCTTTATCTATCCTTTTAGCAAGACAATGTTCTTGCCATGTCTCTTTAATGTGATGATGCAATTGTGCAATAGAGAGATTCTAATAATTTAGATTCTCATCCTTCATGTATTTTTCAACTGCATCTGGAACATGCCCTGGAAAACTTCTCAGGTAATGTTTCAAATATGCAGGATCACTTGCTTTGCCTTCTCTAATTAGCAGTTTCTGTATATAACAAAACTATTCATCAGCAAGCGATAAGTCACAAAGTATGGCAGACATATATATAGACTGAAGATGATCAGCATCATCCTCGTCATCACCACCATGAAACTGACTAGCCAGAGCTTTTAGTAATTGTTGGTCTGCATCCTCTGCATTTAATATTTCATCTCTCTCTCTCTAAGAGAGCCATCTGCACCATTCATTTGCTAACCCTGTTAATCCAGTGATTAACAAAGTTGCAATTTGCTGTCCTGTAATTCCAGGGTTCTGAGCTTTCTTGGCCAAAGACCAATGAAATAGCAAATTCAAGGAATCATGTATGACATCACGAGGCTGACAGTCAATATTCAAGATTGGGTGTTCAGGCATTTGGGAGATAATGTTATTATAGGTAGAGGTACTGAAATGCATAGGTATTCTGGGTGCATTAGCAGGCTGTCCTTCACACCAGAACTTGATCCAAAGTGAGTATTCGCGCTTAACATGCTTAAGGCAACTGGGGCTTCAGAGGGAAACTCTTCAGTTGGTTCTATGAATTCTGGTTCTGTAGAGGCTTCTGCAGACTCATGCAGGGTAGGAACAAGACTTAAGACTTTCTGAGCATACTTTTGAGACAGGGTAGGAGGAAGACCTTTGATTGCAGTCACCCATTTCATTAAAGATTTAAATTCCCTTTCAGACCTTCCATAATCAAATTCAGGTCTAGGGTCTTTTTCTTCAACACTCATCATCCCAAATGAAACACTTCTTTCTAGCTTAGCTTTTGTTTCTTTTCGCTTATAACCTTCAGTAGCTAATGCTAGAATAGCAGGACTAGGCTTTGTAACCTGCGATCCCAATCTAGATGCTCGGTTTGATATCTCTTCAATCTTCTGGATTCTAATCAAGATCTTTTCAGAAGCAGACTGAATCATCTTCTTAATGGCTTCTGAATCAGCAAGTAAATGGTTTACCACCTCCAACTTTTCACTGACTTCAACAATCTTTTATTTTTCTTCAAGCATGATTGCTTTGATGTTTAAAATATCTTGGGCCATATCATCCAAGTTCTTGGCAGTCAAAGCATGCTGTAAATTTCCCCAATTACTCAATCTGATTTCATCAGGTGGAGTTTCTCCAGTTTCAACAGTCTTGTGAGGAAAATATTCTCTTTTGCTTAGGCCATTTGGAGTATATTGTCGGAAAGGGGTAGTAGGAAGATTCCTACTAGGAAAGTAGGATTTACGACCATCCCTTTCTATTTCATAGGACTCATTTTCCCTAGGAAGAGAAAACATACCTAAATGGGGAGTTTTTCTATGTCGTCGAAGTTTTTCTACTGTCTTACGACAAGCAGGACAATCGGTGTGCTGACCTCTGTGTTCTATATCTTGTAGACCAATAAAATATTCAGAAGGAGTATTTTCTTGAGAAGGAGCATCGGGATTAGAAGGATGTGGAGACAATCTTCTATCAACAAAAGTGGAGGAAGAAGCAGATCTGGTGAACGTGGGGTTTGCTTCAGCAAGAGAAAAGCGAGGAAAAGGAGTAATGTTTGGCATCCGGAATGAACTATTCTATCTGTCAAAGGTTATAGGCTGAGACCTTAATGAGGCTTGAAGAGCTTCAGCATTTCGGAGTTCATCGTATTTGCATTCCCATTCTTGAGGATATTGAATACCTCTCCAGTCAAAGAGGACCGGTTGTGCTTTTCGAGAAATATCTTTTTCCACCACGCTGAGCAGGCGCAGGGTATTATGAATAGGGGATTGCAATGGAGGTAGGGTATCATTTCCGAAATGGACTATGAAAGCAGCTTTTAACTAGATCATGCGGGATCCATCCATCATAGAAAAGCCTTGGGGAAGGACATAGGCTTTCAAGAGTTCATAAATATGGGGGTCAAACAAACTAACACTAAATTTTGGATATATAGTTCCGAATGCAGGACCATCATGCAATGGAGCAGCGAAACCACCAATAATAGCATTGGAAAAATGCTTATGGCGTGTATCAACTGCGACACATAGGGAAGAAACATTTAAGAAAGGATGAACAAGAGGGTTGAGACCTAAACGGATTGCACCTAAGTGAACATACTTATAACCTTGCTTTCGTGCCCAATCGATTTGCGATCTGTCAAGCAAGTTAATATGGACTGGATTATCAGCATCTGTAAATGCGATATCTACAGAAGAAACACGGAAATGTTGTGCAGCAATATATTCCTAGAGCTTAAGTTTATAAATTTCTTTGGGAAAGAGTGGAGGTAATTTCCATTCAGCAGAAGGGTTGGTTTCATCGATATGGATTATATTGGAGTCAGGATCAGAATTATTGTAGTGAGAAAAGGAAGAACGGTGCTCTGCCAAACTGATAGTACCATCTTCTGACTGCTGGCAGTCTAGACGGGTGTGAGCTACATTGTCCATCGTTGGGTCCATCTGAAAAGAAACTAAGTCTCACTAGCGGCTGGATCTAAACAGGGAATTACTCAGGCACTCTCTCTTCGGCCTTCTCTGCCCTCTATTAACAACCTCTCTTTTAGTTCCTTGGAACACCACCGATCACTCAACAGGGGACACCTGCATACTGAACAATGAAAAAATGTCCACAACTCACCAACAGAAACAAAAGATAGAATGTAAGCGTAAAAAGCACTTACAGTGATTGCTTCTCAAAATGTCTACAGAATGTTTGAAATGCTAAATCACGACCCCGAACCATTTGCTGATAGCTCTCATAACAATCTAAATCACTCTCAGGATGAACCATTAACCATAATAAAAACTTCTCTGCATGCGCTGGACGATGAATCCACAAAACCATATGTGTGTTGGCTCTGATACCAAGGGGACCAAGATCAAATCACACCTTTTGATGCTCAAATTTGCTCAGGGATATTAATGATGCTAACAACTTCTTTTAACAGAATGTGACTAATGAAATAGATAAGTACTGTACAAATAGCAATGACAAGTGGAATAGCGGTAAACAATAACATTGCAGAGCCGATGAACAGTATTATTACAGATGAATAGTATAATTACAGAGCCGAAGGAATAGTGACATTACAGACTCAGATATGGAGCTAAACTGAACTGAACTTGTGTTTCTGATCCCAGCTGATCACACGAAGTGCAGAGGGAGAGCATACGCACTTGTTCTTACAAACTCATTACAAATGAGATCACTGCTTTTGATCCCAACTGATCGCTCGAGACGCAGAGGGAGAGCATACACAGCGCTCGACACACAACAGAATGATGAACCTAAAGCCGAGCAGACTACTTGCTCAAGACTGACTCTCTAGAATTGCAGAGCTCCTATGAGGCAACCCACGATACGTAGAATGAGCCCGAGGAGTCTTATTTATAACAACTTAGCCGGTATAACCGGTAGACGAAACTGGCACTAACCGGTCGTAAAGAGATCTGGTACCTATGACTGAAAACTACCAGTCATAAATGAATCACCGGGGTGGAGAGTGGGGACTACCACTTCCATTATCTCGTCCCTTAACTGGCCGAAAGGCATTACGGGGATCCGGAGAGACATCATGACAGACCCGATAGAATAATACAAAGTGGAGCATAACTGGCCCACGACAGTCCTAGAATCTACGTTTTACACAACGGAGCATTTATCCGGCCCGTGACAGAAACAACGTGGGGAAACACTGGCCCACTCAGTCTTCAAATGGCCCACCACGGCTTTCAGTCGTAAAGATCATGACCTTGGAGATATTCCCATATGTCTTCATCTGGTGAGTCATCACCTTGAGCATCTTGTATCGGAGATTCAGGAATCTCAAGATCCCAAGGAAGAGGATAGAGCCACGGACTAAAGCATCCTTGTACATCTGATCCATGGAATGCTTCTAACTGCTCGCAAACAAACTCTCCTCTAAAATGTGACCTAACCTTGAAATCAAGTGGAATGTCATGAATAGTAACTCGTGATTCTATGTGGTCACCTTCAAGGTTTCTCCTAATGACTTTTTGTTGTACATACATCCAGTGCTCAAGTGGGAGATAGGATCCTCCTTCAAAATGAAGTTTAAATTTAAACCAATATTCTTTTTGGTGCGCAACTTCAAGGTCTGCTTTCAAGTGGAGGATAAAATTAGCTCTACGGTTTTCCCAGTCAAGTCTAGGGAAGAACTTGTCTAAGAAAACATCAGTCCATCCCGACCATTTAGTATTTGCTTTAAGATTTGAAGGGTCGGCGAAGATCATGACAGTCTCATTCTCTCTACAAAATTGTAGAATGAGATTGTAGGAAGTCCATGTTAGGCTACCATTGCCTAAATCAATGTACCAGAGATGTTCATCATCATCATAATCAATCCATACCTCTGGACAGTGTCTGAGCTTGCCTGTAGTGTCTGCAAAAATGAGGAAGGCATATTTCTCCCATCGTTCTAAGATAGTCAACTTCAAGGGAGAATTCTGGATATTCTGAATGATTGTTAACTGCAGAAAACGCTTGGCTTCATCTGCGGAGGCATATTCAAGAGACTCAATTCTGACATCTCTAGGCAATGAACCATCCCAGGGAAGAATAAATAATCCTTCCTTCTGTAGAAGTTCTTCTTTGGTCTTATTCTTGTCTTTAGCTTCTTCTCTCTTCAATTGTCTTCTAGCAGGTCCAGAGCTAGATTCACCTGGATCAAACATGCTTAGAGTCGGCTGAAATTTCACTAAGTCTTCTGCTGACTCCTTGGTTAACATTTCAGCAAGGCAGTTTAAATATCCTGGTTTATATACAATCTCATAGTGAAAATTAGATAACCATATAAACCATTTCAAAATACGACTATTGTTTTCTGCCATGACATTTTCATTTTTTAACATTCCAGGCATAATTTTAAGATCTGTCCTGATAATGAATTTAACAGGATTAAGGAAGAGAATGAAATGCTGGACAGTATTCTTGACTGCTAATATCTCTTTATGGCTGGATGGATAGTTAAGTTCAGCTTTCTTGAAGGTGCCAGATCCATAGCCACAAACATGTTCTTTCTGATCAAGCGCTTCTAGGAGAACACCTCCCCATGTATGAGCAGAGGCATCTGTTTCAACAATGAGTTCTCCTTTACCAGAGGGCGAAGTTAATGCTGGAAATAGCCACACTTTCTCTTTTATACGCTTGACAGAAGCAGTCATTTCTTTAGACCACCTAGGCGGATTCTTTTTAAGGATTTTCTGAAGCACATGGATATCTTCAGCCTGGCCTTTATAAAATGGTCTAATATAATTTAAAGAACCAAGGAACCTTTGAAGCTGTGTCTTCTCCATAATTTCATCAGGAAACTTTACAAAGATTTGGAGAACGTGTTTCTGTAACACAACAGTTCCTTTGTTTATCTTCAAACCAAGAAATTCTATCTCGGTCTTTCCAATCTCCATCTTTGGCTCTGAGAGAACCAATCCATTCTTATATACCAAATCATAAAAGATCTGCAGATGCTTCAGATGTTCCTGCAGGATATGTGAACAAATTAGTATATCATCAATATATACTAAGATCCATGGATAGTCTCTAAAGATATCTTTCATCCTCTTTTGAAATTCAGATGGAGCATTGTTAATGCCAAAGGGTAGAACTTTCCACTGGTATAGGCCATTCGGCACTGAAAAAGCTGTCTTAAATCTATCCTTAGCTACGATACCAATTTGATAAAATCCAGATTTAAGATCGAACTTACTAAAGATAGAGCATCCAGTGATGCGCTGTAATAAGCTTTGTTTATCAGGTAGTGGATACCTGACTTTTTGAAGAACGACATTTAGTGGCTTAAAGTTAACCACTAACCTAGGCTTATCTCTTTTTTGTTCTGAATGTTTATTCACCACAAAGGCACGGCATGCCCAAGGGCTTTTAGAGGGTTCTATTAGCCCTTTCTGTAGTAACTCTGCAATCTCCTTTTTGCAAAACTCTCTTTCTAAAGGAGTCATTATTCTTGCAGAGGCCTTCATAGGTTTGATCTTTTGGAGCGGATCATATGGAAGAGTAAAAAAATACTTTTCGCGCGTCCAAAAGGAATTGGGGCTGTCTGAAAAACAATCTCTTTTGAGCTTTTCTGAAATCTCTTGTAACATCTTTTCACCATGCGTTTCAGAATAAGCTATTGCTCTTTCCATCTTAGCCAATCTCGGACTGTTATAATTTTCTGGTTCAACTATAGTCTGGCATCTAATTTCTCCATGGAAAGACAAAGGGAGAACAA
Organism: Pseudotsuga menziesii; assembly: GCA_001517045.1. Taxonomy (NCBI): domain Eukaryota; kingdom Viridiplantae; phylum Streptophyta; class Pinopsida; order Pinales; family Pinaceae; genus Pseudotsuga; species Pseudotsuga menziesii. The sequence goes on along the minus strand of LPNX010730726.1, from coordinate 210,212 downwards.
CCTTCTTTTGATTTATAAAACAGGTGAAGGTCATTTTATAATGATCTACGGTATACGGGCTGACTTGATGCAATAAATCAGATCCTAGTAAGCAATCATCTTTAAGCTCATCTAATCTGTAAAATGTAAGCTTACTCATGGATTTTCCAAAAGCAACAGGAATGATTTCTGCTTTACCTTTTATAGGCACAGGCATACCATGAATTGCAGTTCCGCTACCAAATGTATTTTCCCAATAATAGAATGGTAGTGCTGAACCTTTAGCCAGATTCACTTGACATCCAGAGTCAACCATGCAACTCAGCTTATATGGCTTGAATTCAGACAAATTAAACTGTATTGTTAAATACAATTTAGGACCACTCATCAAAGACATACTGGGCTGGAAAGACATAGTCCGTCCAGGAGCATCTTCAGCAGTATCTTCTATTCCAACTTCAACAGCTCCTGTGACGAACTTATTCAATTCATATTCTGAAGAATGTTCTTCTTCAGCATCTAAAATCTTTATATGATCTCGCAGCTCGCTTATTTCTGTACAGAGCTGTTTAACTGCTTGCTGCTTTTATTTAATCATAGCCTTCAAAGTCTCTCTTGTAGAGAGTCTATACCTCTGTCTACTTTCATGCTTATCTGGATAATTTCTATAGACAGTAGCAGGCTCATGAAAACTTACTGCTTTAGATATCGAACTAGTGTCTGGACTGTCCTTAATCTTTTGTTTGCCTTTTAGCTGTTCTAGCAGTAGTTCTTTCTCATTTCTTAGCTGTGTTCTTATCTGGTATTGGTACGGCTGAGTATTAGCAAGAGCTAAGTCAATGGCAGAAATTTGCTTTTCGAGATCAAGCTGTTTCTGGAAAGAAAACATATACAATGAGAAATCAAACTCAGGAGGCTCATATGTATGTACAGAATGAGAGGAAACAGTGGAATTAGGGTCATTAGGCAGAGTACACCCCCCTAAATTTGGGACCTCGGGAGCCAGAGAACTGAGACTAGAATCAGAGTCAGAAGAATGTTCGGAGGCGGAGTAGGGGTCAAATTTATGCAAGACAGGAGGATCATCAGAATCAGAATCATATCCATTAGAATCAGTAGGGAGATAAAGGAATTCTCCAGAAGGAGGCTCATCAGATGGCGAATATTTCCACCATTGGGGTTGGATGGAATCACAAAAGGAAGCAAGGCGAGGCTTTGACTTTTTCTTAGGGCATTTGTTATCCCAATGGCCTTTAGCACCACAAAGAAAACAAGACTCTTTATCAGAAGGTTTCTTGCGCTTTTTAATAAATATTTTCTTTGGAGGCGACGGTTGCTGTCGGCGATACCTTTTGTATTTCTGCTTTCTTCTTTCAAACTTGACAGGCTTGTCAGGATAGTGAAATCTAGGATCACTAGAAAAGAAATTCTTTTTCTTTTTCTTAGAAGAGCAGTGACAATTCAAGTGACCATGGTTGTGGGCACCGCATCCCCAATCGGGTAGTTCTGCAACCTTCTTACAGAACGAAGGCGTATACATATTCTGATGACGTTTAAAATCTTTATCTATCCTTTTAGCAAGACAATGTTCTTTCCATGTATCTTTAATGTGATGATGCAAATGTGCAATAGAGAGATTCTGATAATTCAGATTCTTATCCTTCATGTAGTTTTCAACTGCATCTGGAACATGCCCTGGAAAACTTCTCAGGTAATGTTTTAGGTATGCAGGATCACTTGCTTTGCCTGCTCTAATTAGCAGTTTCTGCATATAACAAAAGTATTCATCAACAAGCGATAAGTCACAAAGTCTGGCAGACATATATATAGACTGAAGATGATCAGCATCATCCTCGTCATCACCACCATGAAACTGACTAGCCAGAGCTTTTAGTAATTGTTGGTCTGCATCCTCTGCATTTAATATTTCATCTCTCTCTCTCTGAGAGAGCCATCTCCACCATTCATTTGCTAACCCTGTTAATCCAGTGATTAACAAAGTTGCAATTTTCTATCCTGTAATGCCAGGGTTCTGAGCTTTCTTGGCCAAAGACCGATGAAATAGCAAATTCAAGGAATCATGTATGACATCACGAGGCTGACAGTCAATATTCAAGATTGGGTGTTCAGGCATTTGGGATATAATGTTATTATAGGTAGAGGTACTGAAATCCATAGGTATTCTGGGTGCATTAGCAGGCTGTCCTTCAGACATATGTGCATCAAATTCAGGTTCAGGTTTCACACTAGAACTTGATCCAAAGTGAGTATGCGCGCTTAACATGCTTAAGGCAACTGGGGCTTCAGAGGGAAACTCTTCAATTGGTTCTATGAATTCTGGTTCTGTAGAGGCTTCTGTAGACTCAGGTAGGGTAGGAACAAGACTTAAGACTTTCTAAGCATACTTCTGAGACAGGGTAGGAGGAAGACCTTTGATTGCAGTCACCCATTTCGTTAAAGATTTAAATTCCCTTTCAGACCTTCCATAATCAAATTCAGGTCTAGGGTCTTTTTCTTCAGCACTCATCATCCCAAATGAAACACTTCTTTCTAGCTTAGCTTTTGTTTCTTTTCACTTATAACCTTCAGCAGCTAATGCTAGAATAGCAGGATTAGGCTTTGTAACCTGTGATCCCAATCTAGATGCTCGGTTTCATATCTCTTCAATATTCTGGATTCTAATCAAGATCTTTTCAGAAGTAGACTGAATCATCTTCTTAATGGCTTCTGAATCAGCAAGTAAATGGTTTACTAGCTCCAACTTTTCACTGACTTCAACAATATTTTCTTTTTCTTCAAGCATGCTTGCTTTGATGTTTAAAATATCTTGGGCCATATCATCCAAGTTCTTGGCAGTCAAAGCATGCTGTAAATTTCCCCAATTACTCAATCTGATTTCATCAGATGGAGTTTCTCCAGTTTCAACAGTCTTCTGAGGCAAATATTCTCTTTTGCTTAGGCCATCTGGAGTATATTGTTGGAAAGGGGTAGTAGGAAGATTCCTACTAGGAAAGTAGGATTTACGACCATCCCTGAGTCTGCAGAAGCCTCTACAGAACCAGAATTCATAGAACCAACTGAAGAGTTTCCCTCTGAAGCCCCAGTTGCCTTAAGTATGTTAAGCGCGCATACTCACTTTGGATCAAGTTCTGGTGTGAAACCTGGACCTGAGTTTGATGCACATATGTCTGAAGGACAGCCTGCTAATGCACCCAGAATACCTATGCATTTCAGTACCTCTACCTATAATAACATTATCTCCTAAATGCCTGAACACCCAATCTTGAATATTGACTGTCAGCCTCATGATGTCATACATGATTCCTTGAATTTTCTATTTCATTGGTCTTTGGCCAAGAAAGCTCAGAACCCTGGCATTACAGGACAACAAATTGCAACTTTGTTAATCACTGGATTAACAGGGTTAGCAAATGAATGGTGGATATGGCTCTCTCAGAGAGAGAGAGATGAAATATTAAATGCAGAGGATTCAGACCAACAATTACTGAAATCTATGGCTAGTCAGTTTCATGGTGGTGATGATGAGGATGATGCTGATCATCTTCAGTCTATATATATGTCTGCCAGACTTTGTGACTTATTGCTTGCTGATGAATACTTTTGTTATATGCAGAAACTGCTAATTAGAGCAGGCAAAGCAAGTGATCCTGCATACCTGAAACATTACCTGAGAAGTTTTCCAGGGCATGTTCCAGATGTAGTTGAAAAATACATGAAGGATAAGAATCTGAATTATCAGAATCTATCTATTGCACAATTGCATCATCACATTAAAGAGACATGGCAAGAACATTGTCTTGCTAAAAGGATAGATAAATATTTTAAACGTCATCATAATATGTATACGCCTTCGTTCTGTAAGAAGGATGCAGAACTACCCGATTGGGGATGCGGTGCCCACAACCGTGGTCACTTGAATTGTCACTGCTCTTCTAAGAAAAAGAAAAAGAAATTATTTTCTAGTGATCCTAGATTTCACTATCCTGACAAGCCTGTCAAGTTTGAAAGAAGAAAGCAGAAATACAAAAGGTATCGCCGACAGCAACCGCCGCCTCCAAAGAAAAGATTTATTAAGAAGCGCAGGAACCTATTGATAAAGAGTTTTGTTTTCTTTGTGGTGCTAAAGGCCATTGGGCTAACAAATGTCCTAAGAAAAATTCGAAGCCTTGGATTGCTGCCTTTTGTGATTCCATCCAACCCCAATGGTGGAAATATTCACCATCTGGTGAGCCTCCTTCTGGAGAATTCCTTTATCTCCCTACTGATTCTGATGATTATGATTATGATTCTGATGATCCTCCTATCTTGCATAAATTTGACCCCTACTCCACCTCCGAACATTCTTCTGACTCTGATTCTAGTATCAGTTCTCTATCTCCTGAGGTCCCAAATTTAGGGGGGTGTACTCTGCCTAATGACCCTAATTCCCCTGTTTCCTCTCATTCTGTACATACATATGAGCCTCCTGAGTTTGATTTCTCATTGTATATGTTTTCTTTCCAGAAACAGCTTGATCTCGAAAAGCAAATTGCTACCATTGACTTAGCTCTTGCTAATACTCAGCCGTACCAATACCAGATAAGAACACAACTAAGAAATGAGAAAGAACTACTGCTAGAACAGCTAAAAGGCAAACAAAAGATTAAGGATAGTCCAGACACTAGTCCGATATCTAAAGCAATAAGTTTTCATGAGCCTGCTACTGTCTATAGAACTTATCCAGATAAGCATGAAAGTAGACAGAGGTATAGACTCTCTACAAGAGAGACTTTGAAGGCTATGATTAAAGAAAAGCAACAAGCAGTTAAACAGCTCTGTACAGAAATAAGCGAGCTGCGAGATCATATAAAGATTTTAGATGCTGAAGAAGAACATTCTTTAGAAGATGAATTGAATAAGTTCGTCACAGGAGCTATTGAAGTTGGAATAGAAGATACTGCTGAAGATGCTCCTGGACAGACTATGTCTTTCCAGCCCAGTATGTCTTTGATGAGTGGTCCTAAATTGTATTTAACAATACAGTTTAATTTGTCTGAATTCAAGCCATATAAGCTGAGTTGCATGGTTGACTCTGGATGTCAAGTGAATCTGGCTAAAGGTTCAGCAATACCATTCTATTATTGGGAAAAGACATTTGGTAGAGGAATTGCAATTCATGGTACGCCTGTGCCTATAAAAGGTAAAGCAGAAATCATTCCTGTTGCTTTGGGAAAAGCCATGAGTAAGCTTACATTTTACAGATTAGATGAGCTTAAAGATGATTGCTTACTAGGATCTGATTTCTTGCATCAAGTCAGCCCGTATACTGTAGATCATTATAAAATGACCTTCACCTGTTATATAAATCAAAAGAAGGTTGTTCTCCCTTTGTATTTCCATGGAGAAATTAGATGCCAGACTGTAGTTGAACCAGAAAATTATAACAGTCCGAGATTGGCTAAGATGGAAAGAGAAATAGCTTATTCTGAAACGCATGGTGAAAAGATGTTACAAGAGATTTCATAAAAGCTCAAAAGAGATTGCCATTCAGACAGCCCCAATGCCTTTTGGACACGTGAAAAGTATTTTGTTACTCTTCCATATGATCCACTCCAAAATATCAAACCTATGAAGGCCTCTGCAAGAATAATGACTCCTTCAGAAAGAGAGTTTTGCAAAAAGGAGATTGCAGAGTTACTACAGAAAGGGCTAATAGAACCCTCTAAAAGCCCTTGGGCATGCTGTGCCTTTGTGGTGAATAAAAATTCAGAACAAAAAAGAGGTAAGCCCAGGTTAGTGGTTAACTTTAAGCCACTAAATGACGTTCTTGATAAAGTCAGGCATCCACTGCCTGATAAACAAAGCTTATTACAGCGCATCACTGGATGCTCTATCTTTAGTAAGTTCGATCTTAAATCTGGATTTTATCAAATTGGTATCGAAGCTAAGGATATATTTAAGACATCTTTTTCAGTGCCGAATGGCCTATACCAGTGGAAAGTTCTACCCTTTGGCATTAACAACGCTCCATTTGAATTTCAAAAGAGGATGGAAGATATCTTTAGAGACTATCCATGGATCTTAGTATATATTGATGATATACTAATTTGTTCACATAGCCTGCAGGAACATCTGAAGCATCTGCAGATCTTTTATGATTTGGTATATAAGCATGGATTTGTTCTCTTAGAGCCAAAGATGGAGATTGGAAAGACTGAGATAGAATTTCTTGGTTTGAAGATAAACAAAGGAACTATTGTGTTACAGAAACACGTTCTCCAAAGCTTTGTAAAGTTTCCTGATGAAATTATGGAGAAGACACAGCTTCAAAGGTTCCTTGGTTCTTTAAATTATATTAGACCATTTTATAAAGGCTAGGCTGAAGATATCCATGTGCTTCAGCAAAGACTTAAAAAGAATCCTCCTAGGTGGTCTAAAGAAATGACTGCTTCTGTTAAGCGTATACAAGAGAAAGTGTGGCTATTGCCAGCATTAACTTTGCCCTCTAGTAAAGGAGAACTCATTGTTGAAACAGATGCCTCTGCTCATACATTGGGAGGTGTTCTCCTAGAAGCGCTTGATCAGAAAGAACATGTTTGTGGCTATGGATCTGGCGCCTTCAAGAAAGCTGAACTTAACTATCCATCCAGCCATAAAGAGATATTAGCAGTCAACAATACTGTCCAGCATTTCATTCTCTTCCTTAAGCCTGTTAAATTCATTATCAGGACAGATCTTAAAATTATGCCTGGAATGTTAAAAAATGAAAATGTCATGGCAGAAAACAATAGTCGTATTTTGAAATGGTTTATATGGTTATCTAATTTTGATTATGAGATTGTATATAAACCAGGATATTTAAACTGCCTTACTGACATGTTAACCAGGGAGTCAGCAGAAGACTTAGTGAAATTTCAGCTGACTCTAAGCATGTTTGATCCAGGTGAATCTAGCTCTAGACCTGCCAGAAGACGATTGAAGAGAGAAGAAGCCGAAGACAAGAAAAAGACCAGAGAATAACTTCTACAGAAGGAAGGATTATTTATTCTTCCCTGGGATGGTTCATTGCCTAGAGATGTCAGAATTGAGTCTCTTGAATATGCCTCCGCAGATGAAGCCAAGCGTTTTCTGTAGTTAACAATCATTCAGAATATCCAGACTTCTCCCTTGAAGTTGACTATCTTAGAACGATGGGAGAAAGATGCCTTCCTCAGTTTTGCAGACGCTACAGGAAAGCTCAGAGACTGTCCAGAGGTATGGATTGATTATGATGATGATGAACATCTCTGGTACATTGATTTAGGCAATGGTAGCCTAACATGGACTTCCTACAATCTCATTCTGCAATCCTGTAGAGAGAATGAGACTGTCATGATCTTCGCCGACCCTTCAAATCTTAAAGCAAATACTAAATGGTCGGGATGGACTGATGTTTTCTTAGGCAAGTTCTGCCCTAGACTTGACTGGGAAAACCGTAGAGCTAATTTTATCCTCCACTTGAAAGCAGACCTTGAAGTTGCGCACCAAAAAGAATATTGGTTTAAATTTAAACTTCATTTTGAAGGAGGATCCTATCTCTCGCTTGAGCACCGGATGTATGTACAACAAAAAGTCATTCGGAGAAACCTTGAAGGTGACCACATAGAATCATGAGTTACTATTCGTGACATTCCACTTGATTTCAAGGTTAGGTCACATTTTAGAGGAGAGTTTGTTTGCGAGCCGTTAGAAGCATTCCATGGATCAGATGTACAAGGATGCTTTAGTCCGTGGCTCTATCCTCTTCCTCGGGATCTTGAGATTCCTGAATCTCTGATACAAAATGCTCAATGTGATGACTCACCAAATGAAGACATATGGGAATATCTCCAAGGTCGCGAGCTTTACGACTGAAAGCCGTGGTGGGCCATTTGAAGACTGAGTGGGCCAGTGTTGCCCCACGCTGTTTCCGTCACGGGCCAGATAAATGCTCTGTTGTGTAAAACGTAGATTCTAGGACTGTCGTGGGCCAGTTATGCTCCACTTTGTATTATTCTATTGGGTCTGTCATGATGTCTCTCTGGGTCCCCGTAATGCCTTTCGGCCAGTTAAGGGACGAGATAATGGAAGTGGTAGTCCCTACTCTCCACCCCGGTGATTCATTTATGACTGGTAGTTGTCAGTCATAGGTACCGGATCTCTTTACGACCGGTTAGTGCCAGTTTCTTCTACCGGTTATACCGGCTAAGTTGTTATAAATAAGACTCCTCAGGCTCATTCTACGTATCGTGGGTTGCCTCATAGGAGCTCTGCAAGTCTAGAGAGTCAGTCTTGAGCAAGTAGTCTGCTCGGATTTAGGTTCATCATTCTGTTGTGTGTCGAGCGCTGTGTATGCTCTCCCTCTGCGCCTCGAGCGATCAGTTGGGATCAAAAGCAGTGATCTCATTTGTAATGAGTCTGTAAGAACAAGTGCGTATGCTCTCCCTCTGCACTTCGTGTGATCAGCTGGGATCAGAAACACAAGTTCAGTTCAGTTTAGCTCCATATCTCAGTATGTAATGTCACTGTTCCTTCGGCTCTGTAATTATACTATTCATCTGTAATAATACTGTTCATCGGCTCTGCAATGTTATTGTTTACCACTATTCTGCTTGTCATTGCTATTTGTATAGTACTTATCTATTGCATTAGTCGCATTCTGTTAAAAGAAGTTGTTAGCATCATTAATATCCCTTAGCAAGGAGCCAAGGATGCACATGTTCATCTCTCGCTTTCCACTTGAGCTCATATTTAACTAGTGTGGAATCGTGCTCTCTGCCTTCAATATTATTATTTTTCAATACGAGGTTCTTGATTTTTTATTTCTAGATGCCATAGTTTTTTCAAAAGTTTTGTCTTGGGGAGTAACATTCATCAATGCCAATATCATATTAGATTTGGATATATATATATATATTAATTATGATTTAAAATATTGTTATATTTTTTAATTTGAATAAGAACGGTCTAAAACCAAAACATAGGTTCTTTTTAATAGGTTCGATAATAAGAATTTTGTTTGGAAAAGATTTTGTCATTTTTTGATAAAAAAATTGTTGTTCAGAAAATATTTTGTTATATTTTTGATAGAAAGTTTTTTTGTGTTAAATCAAGATAATACACCTCTTTTTACCATTATCAACAGTAAAAATACAATTATGACAACTGCACTCCTTCCATGGTTCAACGTGCCTAAAACCACGACAACTAACTCTAGATCAGATGAGAGGCAATGTTCCACCCAACTCTGCTTCCTTCCCACTGTTAGCGAACCAAACTTGCCAACAATTTCTAGGCAAGTATTCAAAGCAAGATGGGTATCATGAAATTTGTTATCGCTCAAACTAGCAACTGCTTAGTGCTAGTGACGGTGAGCTCAAGAGAAAATTAAACCCAATGTCACCACATTCTAACCTCTCAACACTTTGGGTAACTCTAAAACCCACAGGGAGACCCTAATTAGTGAACTTATACTTGGAACCACCAACAAGACACAAATACCTTCCATGAAACCTTACTAGCTATTATCAGTGCCTTATTGGAATCGAACAATATCAAATCAAGACACGAGAATCATATATAAATGGAGCTATTCACTTTATCACAAATTGTAGATAATATCATGCCTTTTGAGGCAATTTCATGTCTCCCAAGATAATGCCACACTTTCAAAGGAAACCACTCCAAAAAAGTGCACCCTCAAGGGAAAGAGAACAATTGAACTAGGGGAAAACGAGATGGTAAGCTAGAAATATCATACACCCTCTAATTGATGAATTGTGAGGGTTTCATGTATCCCAATGCACAACCTCAAAAGAGGATGCCATCTAGGGTTTGTGGATAAAATCCTAGGGATAAATTTTAGGGTGGATTGGAAATACCAAATCGTGTCCAATTCACAAATTACAAGGTTTTCACATATCCCAATGCACTTCCTCAAAAGAGGATGCCCTCTAGGGTTTGTGGATAAAACCCTAGGGCAGATTTTTATGGTGGACCATTAATACTAAATCACAACTATTTTTGTATTTTTAAATTTATTTATATTTTTAGGGCTTTTCTAGTTGTAGAACATTACTATGCATAAAATAACATAAAAAACATGTATAATTTTGATAAAAGGAGGATTGATAGATAGGGTATTATATTCTTGTCTCAAACCCCAGGGCTATGACACAACATGATTTGAACCCGAAATCTGACGAAAGAATCCGACATCGTCCGACATTTCGCACGGATATGTCGAACAACAATCAATCATCAGAATGCTGATAACAGAATATTTATAGAGCTGTCGAATATCCGACACAAGTGAGTTAGATTTTCAACCTTGGTAGTGTCTGGGAATCGACACTACCAGGGTCGGATCGTCGACGTCTGTGAAAGCAACACTGGTAGATATCTGACACTGATGCGTCGGATATCTGACGGGGAACCGACACTACCAGGGCGGTTTGTCGACATCTTTGAAAGCAAAACTGACGGTTATCCGACGCTGATGCATCAGATATCTGACAGGCAGTTTATAAAAAAAAATATAATAGATAATACTATATAATAAGAAATGACTCGTTTTCATTTTGGGCAGTCTGTTCAAAGGTTTTTGTGAATTGGGAGTAGGTCCGGTAGACATGGCAGACAACTCTGTTGACCCATGGCAGCAAGATCTCAACATCTTCTCCTCACCGAAAATTACCAGTATACCGTCCCTGGACACAGTGTAGAATACACTGGAAAATTTGATAGCTGGAAGCAAGAGCAGGGTTCCGGTTTCTCCGCTAGATGAAGAGAGCAGGGTTCTGATTTCTCTGCCAGATGAAGAGCTTCTAAGTGTGTTCGCAGCACGACCATTGAACCCAGCCTTAGGAGGAGGCCCGTACTCATTATTCCAACCTCAGAGCACAGTTGCAACAACCGTTTTCATCGAACTTCCCCAGGCGGAACCACAAGGAATCCCAAACAGGGAAATCGATCCTTCAGTGTCACAGGGAACACGCACAGGAGAAGCCACCGAACAATTGAACTCCAGAAAATGAAATAATCAGTGTTTAAATCCCTCTAGAAGAGATTTTGATGTAAATTGTGGAGTTCGGTGCACCATGGAAGAAGCAATGGAGATGGACGGATTAACCCTAATTGGGAAAATCAGAGGAAGAAACCCCACCCCGGGGAAAATGAAGGAATGGGCCAGGAAAAATTGGATAGGGCTTGAAGGTGAAGGCCCAGTTATTAATTTGCTTGCAAATGGATGGTTCAGCTTCATGTTTAGATGCAGAGAGGATGCAGACCTCATACACAGCAGAGTCTGAACATATGGGAAAACCCCATTTCAGCTAAAGCAGTGGGCCTCCTTGTTCGATGCGGAAACAAAGCAACTGGATACAATACCAGTCTGGGTTCGCCTCCCAGGACTACCATTGGAATTATGGAACCCGGCCTGGCTTAGTGAAATTGGGAATGAGCTGGGGACTTTCATTGAAGTGGACCTCTTGTTTCAACAGACGGAAATGAAAAAGGTAGCTAGGATCCTAGTCTCTTTGAACATCAGAACCAATCTTCCTGAAGCCTTTAATTTTGTATGGAAAAACAAGCAAAAAAGACAACTGTTGGACTATTAAGGGCTCCCGTTTCGATGCCACAAATGTCATGATACAAGACATTTGGCAAGAAACTGCCCAAACTGTGTTCCCTCAACAACTAGAAGAAGGAAGTGGGTTAGGCGAACAGAGGTCCTGAGCTCCAAAGAAACTGATCTGAACACAGCTTCAGACAAAAATACTCTTAGGTCAGAGGGCACAGAAGAACCATTGGATCAACCGGAAAGAGCGGGAGTAGTAGCAGCATAAGGGCCTCCTCAACAGATGGAACAACGTCCGATCGCATCTTCCCCACTGGGTATGAACACTTATTCCCTTAGAAATCAATTGAATGCTTTATCTTTGAATGACTCACCCACTTAGTCCTCCTCCATCCATTTCCACCTTCGTTCAAGGGACGTTCCAATCCCTCAAAAGCCAAAAATCCCTACAAAAGGACTAGGGGTAAATGCCAGGATCACATCCAAAGGGAAAGGGAGAGGAATACCATCTCACCTCTCTACGGCCTAGAGCATGGTGCTCAGGGATCAGGCAAGTGGTAGACAAACAACCATTTTTGGGGTGCCCAAATGAAATTTGTCTCCCTAAACTGCAGGGGTCTGGAAAGCACCCAGAAAAATCTTGCCCTAAAAAGGATGATGGAGGTTTTATCAACAGAAGTCATCCTTCCACAAGAAACAATGGGTCCAGAGCTGGAAGTTGAAACTAGTTTAACATCACTTCTTCCGCAATACTCTTTCATAGCGCAAAGTGCCATCGGCCACTCTGGAGGTCTAGCAATTGGATGGAAGAAAATAAGCATTCGATGCACAAACTCACGAGGTGCATTCTTATATCTAAATCAAAGTCATTTTTTTCAAATTTCTTTGGGCCTGGGAACTGGAACAAATAGCTATGCAGAACTCATGACATTGAAATTACTTCTCTGTTTTACCAATGAAAGAAATTGCATACAGTTACAAGTATATGGTGACTCAATGGTGGTTGTAAATTGGATGAATAAGATACAAAAATGTAGAACTGCTTCTCTAGATGCATTATTTTAAGAGACAACCCATTTTGTCTCATTGTTTGAAGCAATCTCTTTCACTCATGTTTACAGGGAGCGAAATAAGGAGGCAGACAGGCTCTGAAAGAAGGGTCTGACATTGCAATGGGGTGAATGGAAAATTTTGGAAACACGGGACTCCAAGGCCACAGAATATCCACATAGGCCTTTTATAAATCCATCACTCTAAAACTTTTTGTAAATTTGAAATATATTTTTGAAAGCATAGCACAATATCAGTCTTTTATGAATGGATGCTTTACTGAATTGTTTACTGATTTTTTTTTTGCCATTGACTAAATTCATGTTTTAATGAATGAGTTAATGAATGGTTTTTTCAGCTATTGAATGATTGAATGGTTTAATCAATGTTTTAAAGAATGATTTAATGAAAGCATTTTTCAACTATTGAGTGAAATAATTTGCATTGTAGATGCATTGTTATTTGCTTTGTGAAATAGTGAAATAAATTGTTATTTGCAAGTATAGGCATTGGGTTTGGGGAGTTGAGAGTGATGTGAGGGGGAGGGGCCTTCCACCTTCACATGGTTGGTCCTGTTTAGTAGAGAATATTAAATTATTCTCGAAACAGAGAGGAGCTCAATGAATGGTAAGGAAGAATACATTAAAAAACATCTATTTCTATATTTTTATTGTGTAATTTTCACTATTTCTATTTGACTCCTCCATTGGAAATTGTTACAGATAGCGTTGAGAAACATTTCCATAGTTAAGAGGCAAGAAATGGAGTTTTGATTAGATCGATGGCCTTATATACATAGTATTTTTGGTTATCCATGTTTTAACAGGTGATATATTCTTAACAATTAATTTACTTGAATAGTTGAATACTATTGTAATTTACATTATAATAGAATTGTATTTATTTAGATAGTTTTTGTTATTTTCATAAACAAACATAAATATATTTGATGGGTCCTAACATGAAACTATTACAACAGGACAAAAAATGAAGTATGTTGAATGATGTTTTGAAAGGTAAAGCATAAGAAGACAGTGTGAAGATCAAGAAATCAAGGTATAAATATGTTTTCTTTTGTTTGATTGAGTTGTATATTGGGTATTTATGCATGCGCACACACATACATAGAGGCAAAAAACAATCACTGGAGGTAAGAATATAGACTATGTAAATGTTCTACAAGTTAGGCAGGGGTCTTTTGACATCCTTGACATTTCTACATTGTTAGGTTCATCATTAAACCAAAAAAGTTTGGAGTTGTTCCAAAACAAGAAAATTCTGCTTTGAAAAATCTATCTGTTGAAACAACCTAACAAGTGTTTATGAAGTGCACAGAGGCACTCGAAACACATTCCTGGTGAGAAAGAAGGTCATAGGGATTTAGTATTTCACATTGTGCACCTCTCCACATATTTGGATTTTTTTCTCTAGTTTCTCTTGAAAGATAAATATTACTACAACAAATATCACTTGTTGAAAACAAGATAGAATAGGAATTGAACATAGGAGCTACCTTTGGCCAATGGGTTGTTGTACCATTAAGCTTCACCCCTCTAAATACTAGGAATCCATAATGGTTTGTTTACAAGGTGTGGATTTCTATCTTAACAATTCACCTTCAAATAACACCCTGGCTCAGGTCTCCTTTCCATCACCAACCACTTGCCTGTGTTACCTTATTGAAAATTGGACATGCTAGGAATCAAAGCTATGATCCACCATCGGTTGATAAATTGCTTTACCACTGAGGTTATTTCTCTTTTTGTGTTGGGAATCCATGTTGGTTGCATATAAAGGTGTGGATTTCTATCTCCAACACTATTGTCCTAAAAAATGTCTTAGAGTGAGATATCATGGTAGTAGTGTTTGGGAGAAATGGGGAAATGCAGAATCTGAAATAGGGGTAAATGTGAATCATATAAAGAATAAAAAGAGAAAAAAGGGGGATAAGCCCATCGCAGACCCAACCACTGAACACCTATCCTACACCCCGCCAACTTCAAATGTGAGATCAGATTCCACGAGGGATATGGGGACATAAACGATCCCTATTGCAAGCCAAGAGCCTTCAAGAATAGGAACCCCTCTTAGAGCTACAACACCTTCAACTAGGAGCCCTATTAATTCATGACTATCTACTCTAGGAAGATGTGTAGCACCCGTGGAGGCAGTAAAAAATTCTCAATTGGGCCTGAAAAACCATCACGAATTATTAGAGAAGCAAGTGCATGAGAGCACTAGAAGGGAAATTATGGATCTAGGTGCACAATTTGGGAAAGTCAAATATCATGGGATGGGATAGTAAAGAAGTTTAAGAGCAAGATGCTTCTAAATCACTCAAGACTAATGATATGGAACATGATAAATTGAATGTCCTAGAGGCTCGGGTTGCAGCATGGGAGGAGGAAGAGTAGGCTAAATACATGGCCATGTGATTCTCTTGTAAGCCTGAGAAAGTAATCAAAAAATAAAAGCAGAAGCTGAAATGAAGAGAATAGAGGTATACTCTCCCTGCCTCCTAACTTTCATGTATCAGCTTATGAAAACCTTAGTTCTTTCGTAGTTATAATCGAACATTGTGAATGGTGGAATATTTCATCCAATATGTAAGAATGGTCTTAGTACTAAATCTAGACAGGCTCAATCGATGGCTTCCTTTGCAACATGATAGTAGGGTAAGAGAATACTACCAATAAATGACCATAATCTAAAAAATATCAATAACCTGACTAGATGATTTTCCTTACTTATAGTCTCGTCACTTGTGTACATACCTGGACTTGAGCACAATTTCATCCAATAATAATGTTATATAGGGTGTGTTATAGCTCGTTTCTGTTTTCTATTTTTGAACCATTTGCTTGTCTTAAAAATATGATTTTTCTTATTGTTTTAAAGTTTTGACCTTGGTTTCTTTTAAAATATTTTGATTTTCGCCTTATGTTTATAGTTGATTTAACAGGTTTTCTTTTTATTTTTTTCTTTACTTAATTAATTTCATGGTTTTTATGGGCTTATAGGATGTATATATTTCTGCAAGGTTCTAAAGAAATATCATAAGACCTTACTTAAAGTTATTTACCAAAAAACAACACTTTGCTTGGAGTTTTGGTTAAAAAAATCATAAAACAAGTATTCCTGTAGCGCAAGCCAGAAAAATTTACACACATGAGCTACAAGAAAGTCGTGCAAGCTAAAATCATCATTTTTTGGTTCAATTTGTTCGGGATTCTCACACCTGAGTTGTTAATCACATTGTGTGATGGATTTGATATGTGTCTTTTGTAGTTTAATCACTGAGGCAGGTGGAATATCATCATGAGGGCGAAATCGTGGCGGTTTCTTGTAGAGCAGTTATAATAATGATAGAAGAGTATAATGAGACAAAGGTGTATGTAATTATGTTTTTATCTGAAGTACATGAAGAGCAAGTGAAAATCATGGCGAGAAATCAGTGCTTGTTAATCGGGATTTTGAAACTAAGCGAAAATTAGGGCTTTCAGGAGCGGTTGGCTGGAGTGGTCTAAGCGGTCAGAGAAAGGTGGAGCATGCAATTCGACACCTGACAATTGAGATAACCAAATTCCAACATTCGAATGGGTCATGTTAATAGGTAGTCCGTGTGCCATTACTAGGGCTTATTAATTTGGGGTTTTTCTGAACAAATGACTAATGATAGATTTGAAGGCAGCGTACTAGTTTTAAACTTAATCTATGTTAAATGATGAGTTATTAACCAATGGATTTAAAGTATTCATCCTTTAAACAGAAGAATTTAGAGTAGATTATTTTGGATGTCCTTATACTACATTTTGTGTCAGTTTGTTAAGATTTGAAGACAGTCAGACTGTGGTGTACTGATAGAAGCTGTTTAACCATAGTTTAGAATGAAAAAGAGCGGAAAGACCAATAGGGCAGAACCCTCAGACTTAAGTTGGGTGAAGAAATTTCCAGATTGTGCACAGTTGTTTGCAGATGCAGGATGGTTAATGTTCTTCGAAAAGATTGAAGGTTATAATTCAGAGTTTTCATACAAATTTGTTCAATGTTTAGACAAGGATATAGTGTCTTTTGACACCTTGAAGTTGAAATTAACCAGGGAGTTACTAGTTGAAGCAACATGGATTCTAGATGAGGGAGAGTTCTGGTTCAAAAAGGTGCCCTTCACCTTTGATGCTCAAAGATATTTGCTTCTTGGTGTAGTTGCAGACTAGGGAAAAGGTGTTCCAATTCAAAACTTTAAACCTGAGTGGATTGAACCTATTAAAGTCTTGCAGAGCTATGTCACTTGTGAGGGTAGATTTGCCTTTATTTTCAAATATCACTCTAGTATCCTCCAACATCTCAGTAATGAGTCTAAAATGAACCTACCTTTATTCTTTTTGAAAATATTACAGAAGATGTCAAGTAGGGTGAGAGAGCACATGGATCATACAAAGCAATCGGTTTTTCACCATGGACTCATGGAGCTCATCATAGGTACTATATTGCAGAAAATGGAAAAGACATGGAAGCATTTCATATTTCGGTCAGGTTTCAAGACTGATAAGGAGGAGCAGTCTCAGAGAAGACAAGTAGATAAAGGTCAAACTATGATAAAGAATATTAGAAAAAGGATAACAATTAAGGATGATGAAAATGATAAACCAGGAGAAGCTTCAAATTAGGAAAATAAAAACTTTGAATTTGGACAGTGAGTTAATGATAAGGAAAAAAAGTTTTACAGTCAGAAATGAAAGAAGCTAAGCCTGTTGTAGAAGTTTTACTTGTAGAATCAATTCAGGATGTAAAAGAAGATGTTAAGCAGTAGAAGCAAAGCCCTATTACAATACTGTCAGAAGAGGATGAAAAATACTTATTTGATGAGGCTAAAATTCCTGTTACTAATGAAGCTAGGGTTTATGCTAAGCAAGAAATTCACACTCATTATGATGAGGAAACCGTGTTAAGAAAAAAAAGGAGATGGTTGAAGAAGAAATTCACTACAATGCTGAAACTGAAGAACATCCAGAGATTCCTGTGACCTCCACCGAAATTATGAAGGAGGATGAAGAAATCTATAAGAAACTGAAAATCCCATGGACACTAGAAGGGATGCAAACAATATCAGGAGACAAATGTATTGATTCTTAAAAGGAAAACCTAAAAAGAAGCATTAAGCAATACAAAAATCAAATTGAATACCTACATGAAGCTAATGAAGGATTAGTGACTACAAATAAAGACTGATAGAAGACTTGGAATGTGCAAAGATTATTGAGAATTATGCTCTGTTTTTCCTGTTTTGGGTTATTGAAATTGAGTGAATTCCACGAGCTGATGGAGATGAATTTTAGAAATAAAAATAAAAATTGTTCATAAGATACCCATTCACAAAAACCTCTCTCAGTTTTGCAACAGATATCAAGGTTTGAAAGATTCAGTTTAATCTTTACAGCCTATTTTTTTAGGGTTTTAAAAATATTTAATATTTTCTTGTTTTAGTCTTCATCTTGCGGGGCATATTATGATTGATTGGAGAAGAATTTTTAAAAACCAAGAGAGGTTTTTGTCCATCACGTACCCATTCACAAAAAACTCTCTCAATTTTTACATAGGTGTCACGAATTGAGAGATATGGAAGCTTATTTGACACCTATTTTTCAGAAATTCACCATATTTACCAGGAATCCGATTTGTCTATTTTTAGTCAATTAGTTGAAAGTTAGTTAATGTAACTGCTGAGTAGTTTCAAATTCGACCTAATGAAGGGAATATAGAACTAATTCTTTGTAATTATAAAATGTGGACACGGGTACAGGAGAGGGGTTCGATTTTTTGCTGACAAGGGGAGGCTATCAGTCTTTGTTTATGAGCTAAGTAAAAAATCTTATGTGTTTTTTGAAGATTGAACTATGAAATATATGCACTATATGCCCTTCAGATTATTGACTGGTTTCATTTATAATTTGTGTAAATAACTCAGCTGGTATATTCATTTCTTGTTTAATGTTTTTATGCTTGGAATGATTGCTAACTGTGGGTGAAATTCAGTATTGGTTTTCTGTTGGATTATGGTTTATGTGTTATGCATCTTAGTCATTCAAATGCTCATGATTTAGTGTTTACTTTGGTTTTATGAATGTTTTCCCTCTTGTCTTCAAACTTCTCAACCAAAAAACCCTAAAAACCCTATTTTACTTTATTGTGATTATTAAGATTGTGTTGGCTTGTTCTCTTGTAGTCTGGGAACAATTTCTGGCACTATCAGGGTGCATTGCCTACTTTATCCCACTAAATCATACATATGATTAAGAGTAAATTCATAGATCGATTCTTTTGTAATGCAATGGTAGGGTAAGAGAATACTATCAACAAATAACCATGATCCCAAAAGTTATCAATAACTTGAGTTGTTTATTTTTCTCACTTCTAATCCATATTTTGAAGCTGTGCATATTGAAGCATGTGTCACAATAAATAGAGGCAGTGGTAGGTCTACTAGACGCACCTAAAATTATGCACTTTTTAATCCAATGGTGTTACCATATATACATACAACGTAAGACAAAAAAAGGACAAGTCTACTTATTTCCTTTTGGGTGCATGATGCAAATCTTGACCTAGCCACTTGGAGATCTATTCTCATAGTCGATGGATAGATACTCATAATTCTTAATAAACTTTTGCATGTGGATAACCTTTTTACTTGTTGGAGGCTATTAACACCTGTTTTGACATCTAGTGATATCATGTATTTCCTTGTTCTATGTGCATTCACTCTTTGTTAGTTTACTTTGGGTTTTTTTACGTTCAATTCGTGGCTGATTTCCATCAAATTGGATTATAGTTGTTTTGCGTAAAACTAAGGTTTCATTTGAAGGTTTTGTATTTTTCACTTTTACTTTTCTCTTTATTTGGCATAATCAATTAGTCTTAGAATCTTGGAATAGAGATAATATTATGACAATGAGAGTAATTTAAAGTCACAGCCTAGCAAGATGAACCAAAACAAACAGTAGGCCTATGGCCTGTCAGTGTCATCAACATTGAGGCCAAAATAAATTTTTACTCTTTTCCATTATCCTATAAATGCTGGGTTCAAAGCTTCCTATTCTCTAATTCCTATTCACCAAAAGGGATGAATGAATGGCTCCGCTCTAATTGGTTTCAAGCTTGGCTAGATGGATTCACAATGCCTTCCACTGGATGGATGCTCAACCAAGGAATGGTCTTATATTCTTGCAATGCTTCTCAAATAAACAAAACTGTTTACACCAATTCAAAAATAGTAGCCCAAGATTGTTTCTCAACTGAGTTCCAACTTTGTTTATTGCATTATAATAGTTATAACTCTGGCCATTCATAAAACCAGCTACTAATAAGATGCATGGGATTCTGCAATTTAGAAATAGGCTGTCAGTTAAACATTACACAAGCATAATATATGGCTGGAGCTAATTGCAAAGACTTGATCACTCAAGTAGTTATGTATATAACATTGGCTGTAGGTAGATAATTCCATGCAAACCTTGAGATGAATTGCTTTAAGTAGTCACTTCCGTTAGCATCTATATAATGAATGTGCAAACTCAGCACTTAATTAATAACTATTCCCCTGTGCCATATGATGGTTGTGGCTAACTAGTTAAGCACACAGAATTTAAACAGAATACCAAGTAAACCAACCATTCGTTAGTATTAGTCTATGAATTATATATATATATATATATAATGGGGCTTTGCTGTATGTAAATCATACTGCACCAGGGATTGAAGATGTTTGGCTACATAGCATGTTATTGCACAGTGCACCAGCTAATACATTAACCAAGCAAATAGAACAAATAAAAATTGGGTTGTAGATGCTAGCCAGCAAAGAAAAAGTGCTATAGCTGATCCATTAATTAAATCAGCGATCAACCAGATTGATCTCAGTCACAAAGCATTTAAACACATTCGACACCAGATTATTCTGGAAACCCAAATGGAAAACCAACAATAGCAGGTTCTAATTATGCTTGGGAATTGTTAAAAAGGATGAGCTATACACTTTCATCAAAATTTCATGTATTCTTACTCATTGGCAGCAATTTACAGATTGCTCTGCTTCAGAGATGATCTTTGTTCTATGTGGACATGTTAGGAATCCTCTTCATTTTTCAATCTTTGAGTAGATTGCTTCACTCCTAGTCCTCATTCCTCTGCTACTGGCCATCTTATTCCCTAGCATTATATTTGTCCATATCCCTTTGGTTTTCTTTGCATCAAGAAAGCATTGTTTATGATAATGTTACCTTGAAATGCTAACCATATGCCAACCATAGTGATTCATTTCACCTTATTGTTGGCCTTTAGCCTTTAAGTTGATTGTTGACTTCAAACTTTTCCAAGGATTTTTTTCGTTACAAAGTTTGGAAGAGGGATTAATTCAGATCCATTTTGGATTACCAACTGCCAAATAAACTTATGAGACCCCCTTGTTGAAGTAGTTTATCCTGTTGGGATGTGACTGTGTAACTCTTCTCTCATTGGGCCATGAGCTGTTTGATGCCCTTAGGGTTGGGCCCTGAATTTTTAACCCTTCTCCTTATAAGTTGTGAGTTTGCAGCTCTTATCTTGCTAGGTTTTTAACTCTTTGATTCCCTTAGGGTTGGGCCGTGACTATCTTGGTGACACTTAGTTGGGTTGTCATTGTCTCGTGACCTTTTGATTTGGGTCAACCTTCCTGTTGCTTCTTTTGAGCAGGTCATAACCTCCTTGTGGAAACTAAGGGTTGAATAGTACCTTCTTACTGCTAGTCATGACCTTGTTGGCTTCCCAATTTTGACCCTTGACCTTGCCGGTGCTCATTAGAGCAGTCCATGACTCTGTTGATTCTCATTGGAGTAGGATGTCACCTTGTTGTTGTTCACTGAATTTAGTCATGAACCTAATGCCGTTATAAAGGATGGGAGTGACTTCTTTTTGGGTTTCTAAGGATAGGTGTGATCTCCTTATGGACCGTTAAAATAAATTGTGATCTTGTTGGACTATTTTTTGTGGCCTTCTGTGGACTGTATGGAAGGGGATTGGAACCTTATTTAAACTGCAAAGTCTACCTTACCTTTGTCTTGCCTATTGCAACAAGTTGATTCCATTAAAGAGTGTCTCTACGTGTATGGATTAAGGATGCCAGACGCCTTTGTTGATTTGAAGGAGAATCTATCTTGCTTGATTTAGGATTATCCTAAAGGCCTGACATTTATTGTTGCCTAACCTTTAACCTACTACAATCTATCTTTTATCTCTCTCACAAGGTATGCCATCTGATCCTTTGGTGACTTGTCCTTTCAATGACAATATGTTACCCTAAAAGTATATGAGTATAAGGAAGATCCAAACTAGATCTAAACCAACATTGTTATAGTTCATTATTGTTGTTCTTTAGTTGTTCTGTATCTAGCTCTTTTTTAGTTTTGTGTTATGCATTAAAGTATAAAATTTTAATTATCTTATATCAAATCCTAACCTAACCCTGGATTTCAACAATTGTCTTAATTAGTTAAATATGTCTTTCTAATGTTCATTAGTTAATCTTTGGAATTTTTTTTTAAATCCATCAACAGGCGTCGCTTTTTCGACGTGCTTCCGACACTCCGGTAAACACATCCGACGGTCGTGGCATGACTCCGACGCTTCCACAAGTCGGATCACTGACGGTTCCAGTGTTGGTCCACGTCGAAAGGCTGACTCTTCCAGTGTCGGATGGAGTCGGTTATTCGATGCTTGCTGGATAAAAATACTGATGGCAGTGCCATTCTGTCCGTCGGATTGCCGATGCTTTATGCAATTTTGATTGACACTTTGGAAGGAAATACGGTCGAATATGTGACACAATGGTTTGTCGAATCTTCAACCCACATTAGTCACATGTCGAAGATCTGACGTTACGCCATCGATGGCAAAAAAAAGGTGTATGTGTTGAAAAGGCGACAGATAAGTGTTGAATTTCAGACATGCAAGGTGTCGGATTTTGGGGTAAATTTTTGTAGTGTGAGATATTGAGGTTAACACCCCTCCTCTTAAGATGGTTTTCAATACTTGCAACTAGGGAAAATATAACAACCTCACGGATTAGGTAGACAAACCCAAATTAGGGAAAATAGAGAATTCCAAGACCCAATAGAACAATTGAGAGCTCCTTGGTGGGAAGGTCTCCTCAAGCAAGTAGACAAAATGCTAGCAAACAAACCCTACCTTAGTCCAAATCACTTCAAGGATGGCATTAAAATAGGGTTAGGAGATAAAATTACCAACATTAATCAAGAATGAACAAGGAGAATCCCCTTAGGTCACCCTTGTGCATGAGTTATTACAACTGTTCTTAGAATTCACTAGCATGTGACTATCAAACCCTAGAAATATTTCCATTCATCCTTCACGCAAAAGAAAAGAATACATAATTTGAACATTTTTTCATGATTTACAAATGAGTTGAGGTTGTCTTATTTATATGAGACAACCCTCAACCTTTTAGAAATTTGAGCCTACAAGTTAATGACAAAATATAAAATTTTAGGTTAGTGCACCCACAAACTTGGGGACTAAACCATATAATGACATACAATAAGAATAAAAAATGTGCAATTAGGCTCTGCCAAGTGCAATGTGAGCCAAAAGGAGGCCTTCATGCCCCAACTAACGCCAACAAATGCTTGTACTTCAACAAACTCCTCTCTAACAATGTAGGCTTCTTCATTAAGGAATGATGTCATTGGTTTGGAGACTAGGGGGAGGGGTTTTATATCAACATAATAGGCTCAAGTGGGAAAAATGAGGCATACTAAATTGGGTATGACATTCCTTACACACAATCACCTCTACAAAAAAAATGGATTGTGTTCATGTGTACTAATGGTCCCATTGCAAGAAGCACCAAACACCAACCTAGGGACCAACAAGATGGGGGGATTCTACCTATCAAGTGGCAACCAACAATAACACTAATCCAATAGTTCTTAGAATGAAAACCAAGAGGACCTTCCATGACCTGATCATGGGTATTTATCCCCATATTCAATCCTTTTCATATTATAGCCCCCAAAACATGGCCTTTATAATAAAACAAAAGAAATCCCTCGCTCTGGTATGTTTGGAAAGGATTCATTAGGCACTCTGAGGCGTAAAAAGATCAAAAGGCTCAGTGGGTTTGTAGGATGCTCAATGTTTGGTTGATGCAACTTCCGTACAAGTTGCATGTGTTCACTTTCCTGGTGATTTATTGGGGGCTCTCATCCAAGGCCAAGTTGGATAAGTTTGTCCTTTCAAAAGGTATGTGTCCAGGGTGTAAAAGAATGGAGATGGTTAAGCACATTTTTTGGGTCTGTATATTTTCCATATATTATTGGAGCTTTGCGTAGGAGCAACACCCCCATCTATTCATGAACAATCTCTATTGGAAAGTTGTTTTATTTGGAGATGGTTATCCCTTTGTGTGGGGATATTGTTTGCATATATCTACTTTATTTGTGCTTTGGAAGCTGAAGTGCAAGTATGTATTTGACTAGAAAATTAGCTTTATTTCTTCCTTCATTGCTTTTTGGAAAGATGAGGTTCCCCATCAATTACTAGCTAAGGGCGTTCTGTTAATCAAGGATGCCAAAGAGTTGTATCATATTTTATATTTTGATTTTTTTATGCTTTAGTAAGATTTAGGAAGAGGATGTGGTAGGAATTGTTTATATCCATCTAGTGTTAGCTATTTGAATGTAAATATAAGAAGTATTAAAAAAAATATGATTACTTTACAATCACCTTCATTTTTAAAAACCAACACATTTTATATAAATGTTTATCACTCACTTTACATATAATACCAATGTAGATCCATTTTAATTTTGGATCTATAAACATTGAAAGGAATCAATTCCATGTAATTTGTTTGAATGTTTAAGATGAATTTAGGCTCAAATAAAAGGGCTTCCTCTTATAATGTGTATGTAAATCCATTTTAATTTAGATCTATAAGTATTGAAAGGAATATGTGTATTTTTTTTAAACATTTAAAATGAATTACAATTCAAATAAAAGACTTCATCTTTCCTCATGATGTGTTTATCTAATCTTATCAGTTGTGTTGTGAACACCCTCACTTGCAGGTTGTTGGTGACTCAAAAATAATCATTGATTGGGTCTCCCAAGTAAGTCAGCTTCATGTGGTCGTGCTTGAAGGATGAAAAGAAAGAATTAGGAAGCTTCAAGTAGAGTTTGTTGGGATTGAATTATAATATATATTTTGAGAATTCAATGGAGAAGTTGATGTTAGAAAAATAGGATCGCAGAGAAATAACAATAAAAAATAAACAATATGAAAATATTAAATCACGTGACAAGAGAGACACAAGATATTTGGTCAGGAGGGGTGTTATCAGCCAAAATGGAACTTCTTTGTCTGAGTGCTAACATCCATTATGTTGGTACACAAAAGGACAATTAGGATTGAAGTGGCCAAAACACTATAGATGTGCATGACCATTGATGCATGATCTCCAGACCATCCTGATATATTTTTATTCTGAGTCTAGGGATGCACACACGATTATGTGCATTGCAACTCGTGTCCCATACGCGACTATGTGCATTGCAATCCATGTGTACATTGAACATGTGAATTCCCTTTGAGCAACAAGCATTTCATACATGCCTTACTTATATAAACACTCGTGTGTACCTTAAATCAACATTAAAAAATATAAATCGTAATTGGCTCTTTGCAGGTGAAGAGAAGCATCCCTAGAAGCTTTGGAGAAGATTGAAGCGAGAGAAGAACAAGCTTGGATCAACCGTCATAAACTGGGTAAGCCAAACTCTCTTCCTATTCTCATTTCATTTTTTGTAAAATTTGATTATCTACAAGTCTATTAGTAAGTTGGTAACCCCAGACCCTAGGTTACAAGGGTGTATTTTCCTGTACAATGGAATTGGAGACTCCACTGGGGAGTCCAGTCTGTTGTGGGTTCATCTTGTAGGTTACCTTTACCAATATTTGTTCTGATTCTGATTCTGAGTGTGATTCTTTTTATCTTGCTTTTGATTTATAGTGTAGTGTTCCTAGAAGCCTTTTCTAGTCTTTTGTCTTTGAAAATTTTTTAGCAGTACACGCGGGTTTCTTTGTACACAGACGTGTGTATGACCTTTTACATGTGGGTTTCCGTCTAGACAGTCACGTGTCATACATGGGTTTCCTGCATACATAGTTGCGTGTTTCCTGTAACAGTCTAAAAGTTGGGTAGGGTTGGCTTATTCCTATCTCTTTGGATTTTTAGTTATTTGGAAGTATTCTATTTATGGCATGACTCTATGAGTCTGAATTCTATGTGTCACACCATTTGCTTGTTATTTAAGTCTTTGAGCTTTTTGTTTGAATTTATTTCATCTTATGAAGTGTAGGTGGTCCTCCTGCTTGGTCTGTAAGTTTGAGTGCTTGTGTCTAGGTCAGTGATCAAGGCCTTGGATGCTTTATGCTCTATGCTGCATTTTGTGGTGTTAGTTTGCCACTTTTTCTTTTGTGAATGTAGTGGAAGTTTTGGGTTCAATAGTTTCTCCAAGTCAGGTTTTTTTCGAGTCTTCTTCTTGTTGGTTGAAGTAGGTCATTTTAGGTCCTTTATGCCTCATTTCACTTCTTATATGCTTTGATTATTCGAACTTGCTCAAAACTTGCATTTAGTTGCATTATAGTTTTTGACAATTTTGAAAAGAGAAGAAAAACATTTTATACTTTAGCATTTAGTTGCATTTAGTTGTTTCTTTTCAGTATTTTTCAAATAAAATTCAAAAATTATAAAAAGAAGTCTTAGTTTTCTCACATTTAGTTTTAAATTCATTAGCTTCTATTTACAAAAAGAAAAGAAATTTGGTTTAAGTAGTCGCAATTTACTTTGAAATTTTCTTTATACATCATTTTTCCTTTTCTTATCTAGTCTATAACACCACGTTGTTTCACGCCATTTACGTCTGACTAAAAACAACCTTCTAAAATGAACGATATAATTAAAAATTATTAGTAAGTTTTATTTTTTAGGCTCCTACACCAACTAGCTTAGGATAGATTTGTGGAATAGGGAGTTTCAACTATCCACAAGTGTTTGATTTCAGACGTAGTTAGCCAATCAATAGGTAAATCCTCTTCTATGTTGATTGTATCTGGGAAGCTCCTTTCAAATGAGAGTTAAGCACAAGGCCGCGTGGAGGCTTGTACTGAGGATATAACCCTATGATTCCTTGTCAAAGCATAGACCAAGGTTTTTTCCCATCTGAGGAATTCTGTCAAAACCACCTCTTAGGCCTTGTGCAGTGCCGGTGTTGACATGGTTTCGAGCTTTTAAACCTTGCCCATGCATACGAATTAGGCTTGTGATTGTCCCCCCAGACTGTCAGTATAGTTGCGGTAGCCTTTAGTCTCTTTGACATATAGGGTTCATCCATAGGTACACCGAAAGCCTATTTTTGGTTGACCTTGGGTGAGCTTGGAATGTAACCCTGGTAGAAGGTGTGGGAGGGCGGTAGGGTGATTCCTCCATTTATGCCTAAGAACATCTACAGGGACGCCAAATAATTATCTCTCAACTTTCTTTTGGAAAGCACATCTTATACCCTTTGTGTTTGTTTTGGATTTAGGAAATTTTGTAGTGATTGTTGTGTGGTTTGTTTGTTTTTAGTCGGCCTTAGGGTGTGTGAAGAGTCAATTTTCAATTGTGGAGGACCAACCTCTTAGAAGGTCAAGAAGGTTGAAAAAACTTCCTCCAGCTACTACAGTGGAGCCTCCATTGCCCCCTCAAAGGTGGATATTAGATACAGACGGTTCTTTTGAACCAGTAGGAATTAGTGAAGTTCCAGGTGAACCAGAATTTAGGAAAAACCATATTGATACAACCACAATAGAGATAGAAGATTTGCAGGCTGGTGAGTTTGCAAGAAACTTTAATTCACCTCTTACTGACTTAAATGATCTTGTGATCATCCAGGTTCTTCCATTTGATTCACCTGTGATTGGTGCTCCCATGAGCAGATTTAGGGCTAGCTCAGGAGAGGGTCCATCTACCCCCATCTCAGCTACTTCGACTGAAGGAGTACCACCTCCCCCAGTTTGTACTCCCAAAGCAAATATACCTGCTACTCCTTTAACTCCAGCTAGTCGGGTGGTTCAACCACCAGCTTCCTCAAATGTAACAGACCCTTTCGGTGGGGTGGTCAATGGGATCCCCAGTGCACATTTTTCTTCACCCTCTTTTGCACACACTCTCAGAGTGGTCTTGCTCGATCCTCTTCATTTGTCCAGGGTTTCCCATGGAATGGGGGACACATTCCCCCATCCAATCTTTATGTAGGCCCTGCACCTGTATATGTGGGGATGCAGTTTGGAAATACTAACTCTAATGGTCAAGGTTTCCAAACTCCAGTTTCAACCCCATTCATGAGCTCTCCCTTCTCGCTTTTTAGTGGAGGGATACCTGATCCTGTTTTCTAGACTCCAGTCTCAACTGGGGCAGCTCAAACCACATACACTGCACCGCACACAAACAATCCACTGGCTTATGGGTTGAATCCATTTCAAAGTAGTCCAACTACTTCACAACCAAAAGCTAGGGGAAACCCCACCTTTAGATTTGGGAACCAGGGGGCAAGTCCTTCTACCTCCCAAGCTCTCATACTTTTTAGGATCCGGTTAGGCCCAAACTTCTATTCCTGGCAACTTTAAACTTGCCAGATTTGACCAAGTTAATGAATGACCCAGTGAAACATGATGCCACTTGGCCACCTGTCCCTACCAAGCTACCCTCAGACATTCCAAAATTCAAGGGCGAAGTTGGTGAAGACCCAGGGGATCATATCACCACTTTTCACTTGTGGTTCTCTTCCAAATCGTTGAATGATGACACCGTTCAATTGAGATTGGTCCAAAGAACTCTAAATTGTGTCGCAACAAAGTGGTATATTGAATTTCCCTCTATTGTGTTTGACAGTTTTTGGGACTTAGCCAATGTGTTCCTTAACCACTTCCAAATTCTTGTCCAGTGTGATGTCGGTACAGATTTGTTGTCCACCTTTCGATAGGACAAATCCACTCACATTTCAGATCATATCCAAGAGTGGCAAAGGTGGAAGAGGCTCATCAAGCCCATGATCCCTCCCAAGTTTTTTCTAGAATGGTTCCTTAAGTCCTTATTGTCCTATATATCTAAGGATGTATCCACCTCAGGAGTAACTAATGAGGAAGAGGCTATTCTGAAGGCTTATCAGTTAGATTTTATATACTCTCAGTCTGGGATACTATATGAAATCATACCTGATGCACCGCGGCCAACACATAGTGTTGAGAAACCTAAGCCTAGACCCCATGCCGATGGCGTGGTTGGTTCAGTTAAATATCCCACTATAGAATCTTTGGAAAAACAACTCCATGAGTTGTTTGTTAAACATTCTACATCAAAGGCAGCAAAGGCTGCCCCCTCACCCCAAAATGCAAATGTTTTTGCTCAATCCTCCCAAAACAGAAATCAATAGCCTGGTGGGAAAAATAAAAAGGGGAATAANCTAGACCCACAAAAAATGCTGATGGGGGGGGGGGGAAAGAAAAGAAGAAGGTGAAATTTCCCTGTAAGTTGTTCCAGGAAGATCACCTGACTCATCAATTCCCTCTTATGGATCAAGCTTAGAAGTTGCTAAAAAATAAACAACCAGTTGTCCTAAAGGATCCATTTTCCCAAGGACATAATGTAGCTTCGGTTCCTAACGTAGTTGGGGGCATTGCTAATGCCCCTGACCAAAATTATATCAACATGGTTCGATATGAGACATTACTCTAGACTAGAAATAAGAGCTATGAGACAAAGGCTTTGGAGAAGGGTAAGTCTATAGGTGAAACTTCTAACCCTCTCATAATTGAGAAACCTGTCGAACCTATGACTAAGATACCGAAATTTGTCTTTAAGAAAGCATTGGATAATCCCAACATGAGGGCTACAACCAATTACTCCGTAGTTGAATATTTAACCCAAACCCCGATGCAATGTCGACTTTGGAGGTGCTACATAGTTGTCCTGCCTAGCGAGATGCACTCTTAGTAGCCTTAGGTAGTATGGATTCGTCGAGCCTTATGGAAAATTTAATTTGTCTGATGTTAAGATTCACCTGCCGTAGCATGTGTCTTTGTCACTAGATATCATCCATGGTGGAAAGACAATTGGAAGGATAGTTGTTGATGAAGGTGCTTCCACATGTGTAATGTCTTTGTCTTGTTGGAAGGATCTTGGATCTCCAGAGCTAGTTCCATCGAACACCTTACTTACTTCTTTCGACGGAAGGTCATTTCTTCCACATGGTATCCTATCAGCTTTTCAGATTAAGTTGGTAGGGAAAGCAATGTCTGTTGAAGTATAGGTGATTGATGCCCCATTGGATTATAACTGGCTTCTAGGGAGAAGTTGGACTTATGATATGTGTGCAATCGCCTCAGTTGTTCTTTGAGTGGTATTGTTTCCACATGAAGGGAAGTTGGTTACAGTTGACCAACTCAGTTTCACTCAAAAGGGCCATATGGAAACTAATGAGTCCACCGTGCCATTGGTTGATCAGGTTAGACTAGCTAATGAGAGCTTGGGGGTTGGTATGTACTCATCGTTAATGGGAATTTTTGATATCCCAGCCCCGATACACTACTTAGGTCCTACTAGTGTAGGGAAGTCTATTGCAATGGTTGTCAATAAAACAGATCCTTGGGTCCTTCCTTCCCATTAAGAACCTAAAGTTCCCTTATCGACAATGGAAGTAGCTTATCAAGCTATCATTAACACCACTGTTGATCCTGTTTTGGTTCCTCCTATAGTCTCAAAGGAGTCGAAAGAAGCCTATCTGCTCACTTGGGTAGAGAACTCTTTGTATACTGATGATTGCTTTGACATGGTTTTTCCTTCAGATGAAGCCATTTTGGAATCCATGAGTGGGTGATATAATATCTGTGAAGATATTCACCATAGATACTACTTTCTTCCAGAGTTAAGTAGGATTGAAAATCAAGAGTTCCATGTGAGACTGGAAGGTGATGTTGATATACCAATAAATCCCTTACCAAGGGAGGGAGTCTTTGTCGAGGGGAATATGGAAAAAATTTCCATTACTACCCCTATCAACATCTCTGTAAATCCCAACATCGTGGAAAATGTATATATTGGTGTAAACTGCTCTTCGAAGGAGATTTCTATCTATACAGCCTTATTTAAGGAGTTCCATGATGTGTTTTCCTCGTCATATGAGGAGATGTCAGGAATAGATCCATCGATATTCAATCATGAAATTTGAACCTATCCTAATGCCAAATCGGTTCAGCAAAAACTTAGACTTGTCAACCCGCGTAAAGCGACAACCGTTAAGGCTGAAGTGGAAAAGCTGCTGAAAGTTGGTTTTATTTACCCGATCGCTTTGACAGAGTGGGTATACAATCCTGTTCTCGTCGATAAAAAGAAAGGGACGATACGTGTATGTATTGAATTTTGATATTTAAACAAAGCTTGTCCTAAGGATTACTACCCCACACCATTCATAGATCAAATCATTGATGCTTTTGCGGGGAGTGAGTTTTATTTGTTTATGGATAGTTTTGTCAAGTACAATCAGATTCAAATCAAGTCGGAAGACCAACATAAAACAAATTTCATTTGTCCTTGGGGTACATTTTCATATAAGAAAATTACTTTTGGATTGAAAAATGCAGGGGCTACTTTTCAGCGAGAAATGAAGTTTTCCTTCCATGACATCAAGACTATTGTCGAACCACACTTAGATGATCTACCTGCACATTCTCGTAAGATGAGCGATCATCTAGATCACTTGTGCTTAATTTTTGAATGATGCAGGAATTACAAAATACGATTGAATCCCCCCAAGTTTGTTTTCTGTGTCGAGTCAGGTAGGCTACTTGGGTTCATAGTTTCTAACAAAGGTATTCAAGTGGATCCTTTGAAAGTTGAGGCCATTGTAAATCCGCCTCCTCGTCGTTCTATCAAGAAAATTCAGAGCTTGCAAGGAAAGTATAACTTTCTTAGATGTTTTATCGTGAATTATGCCGATATCACCAAAGGTTTCATGTGCCTGTTGAAGCAGGACACCCCATTTGTATGGGATGAAACTGCACAACTTGGTTTCGCAGCATTAAAGAAAGCTTTGTTGACGGTTCCTTTATTGCGTCTGCCAGATTACTCTCATGATTTTATATTGTATCTAGACGCATCCGAGTTGACCATTGGGGTAGTACTGGTCCAGAAATATAATGAGCTCCAAGATCATGTTGTCTATTACCTTATCTATGCTTTAGCTAGCCATGAACTTCAGTACTCCCACGTTGAAAAGTTGGCTTTAGTAGCTATGTATTCTATGCAGAGGTTACGTCACTACATCTTACTGAGGAATACAACAGTGGTGGTAGATGTCAATCCCTTCCAGTATGTTTTGTCTTGACGCATAGTTGGAGGAAAATTCAACAAATGGATAGTCATCCTCGAGGAGTTTGACTTGGATTTTCAATCCACCAAATCAAAAAAATACTTAGTTTTTGCAGATATTATTGCAAAATTTCCAGTAGAAGAAGATGTAGCAGTTGAAGAGGACTCAATCCCATATGAGCACATACTTATCTACTTATCCTTGGTGTGGAGATATACTTATCTATCTCTAGAATCTGAAGTGTCCTACGACCTTTTCGTAGGAAGAACAACGCAAACTACGTGTACATGGGAAAAACTACCTTATCGTCGAGGATACTTTATACTGTAGAGGGGTAGACTCTATTTTACGTCGGTGC
Organism: Pseudotsuga menziesii; assembly: GCA_001517045.1. Taxonomy (NCBI): domain Eukaryota; kingdom Viridiplantae; phylum Streptophyta; class Pinopsida; order Pinales; family Pinaceae; genus Pseudotsuga; species Pseudotsuga menziesii. The sequence goes on along the minus strand of LPNX010730726.1, from coordinate 177,771 downwards.
CTCACCCACAAAGAGGTCGAGAGTGTCCTAAATGATGCCCATAGTGGAACATGTGGGGGTCATTTATATGGGTTAGCAACAACCCAGAAGATTTTGAGTGCCAGTTATTTCTGGCCCACGATCTTTAAAGATTGTGTGGAAGTCGTGAATCATTGTCATCCTTGTCAGCATTCCACTAGAAAGATGCGGTCACATCCTTATCCTCTATTTCCCATCATCGCAGTGGTCCCCTTCAACAAGTGGGGTATAGATTACATGATGTGCAACCCAGTCTCGACTGGGGGGCACAAATACATCATTTTCGTTATAGATTACTTTATGAAGTGGGTAGAGAAAATGCCCACCTTCAAGGCTGATGAGGAAACTACAGATTTTTTCATTTTCAACCAGATTATCGCTCGTTTCGGTATTCCAAAATATATTGTCACTGACCATGGCAGTCATTTCCAAAACATCATGATGACTGAATTGGATACTATGCTATGGTTTAAACAAGAACACTCATCTCCTTTCTACCCGCAAGCGAATGGTTAAGTCGAGGCAGCCAATAAGACCTTGAAGACTATTCTCAAGAGTACTATTAATGCAACCCAATCAAATTGGCACATTATGATGTATCCTATACTTTGGGCTTATCGAACCAATTTTAAAACTGCCATGGGGTTCTCACCTTTCCAACTCGTTCATAGGGTGGAAGCAGTAACTACAGTTGAATGTGAAATCTAATCATTAAAATTTTCCATTCATGTGTTACCTGACACGACTGAACTAGAAGAATGTTTGCTACATTTAGAACATCTATATGAACAACATATATATGCGTTGACAAAAAATGAGACTCATAAAAATAGGGTTAAAAATCAATATGATAAATCGGTCAAACCTAGGATTTTTTCTGAAGGGGAGCTTGTCTTGCTTTATGATCAGGACAAAGAACCCCTAGGGGCAGGGAAATTCGGGTCTATGTGGTTAGGACCCTATATCGTGTCAAACGTTTTGAAGAAAGGGGCATATGAATTAACTGATTTTGAAGGGAATAAGCTGTCGGAGCCTAGAAATGGTCTCTATCTGAAAAAGTATTATGCTTAGGCTTAACACTTTTTCTTGTATTTTTATTTTATGTAACTTTATGTACAATAGTTATCTGGTTTGTGTTATTATACCATATGTTGGTTGTTACAGATGTCTTCTGAGTGGTTCATAGGTTTTGTAGATGGCACTAGTCTTCACACTTGCAACCTGGCTTCAGTCGCATGGGTTATTTAATCACCCTCAAGACAGCTAGTTGCCTCTGGAGGCGCTTGCCTAGGTCCTGCTACCAATAATGTGGCAAAATACAGGGCCATCATTGAGATCTTATGGGATGTCGTGTCATATGGTATCACTTAGATGGAAGTCAGATTTGACTCTCAACTAGTGGTTTCCCAGCTCAATCGAGTTTATCAGGTGCGAAACTCTATCTTGTTACGTTAGTTTTTGCAAGTCAGATTTCTGGAAATAAATTTTGATTTTATTTCATTTAATAATATCCTATCTACTTATCCTTAGCGTGGAGATATAATTATCTATATCCAGACTTTGAAGTGTCCTGCGACCTTTTCATAGGAAGAACGATGCAAACTACGTGTACATGTGAAAAACTACCTTATCGTCAGGGATACTTTATACCATAGAGGGGTAGAATCTATTTTACATTGATGCCTCACCCACAAAGAGGTCGAGAGCGTCCTAAATGATGCCCATAGTGGAGCATGTGGGGGTCATTTATCTGGGTTAGCAACAACCCAGAAGATTTTGAGTGCCAGTTATTTCTAACCCACGATCTTTAAATATTGTGTGGAAGTTGTGAAGTGTTGTCATCCTTGTTAGCATTACACCAGAAAGATGCGGTCACATCCTTCTCCGCTATTTCCCATCATCGCAGTGGTCCCCTTCACCAAGTGGGGGATAGATTATGTGATGTGCAACCGAGTCTCAGCTGGGGGGCACAAATACATCATTTTCATTGTAGATTACTTTATGAAGTGGGTATAGGAAATTCCCACCTTCAGGGATGATGAGGAAAATGCAAATTTTTTCATTTTCAACCAGATTATTGCTCGTTTCGGTATTCCAAAAGATATTGTCACTGACCATGGCAGTCATTTCCAAAACATCATGATGACCAAATTGGATACTATGTTATGGTTTAAACAAGAGCATTCATCTTCTTTCTACCCACAAGCGAATGGTTAAGTCGAGCAAGCCAATAAGACCTTGAAGACTATTCTCAAGAGTACTATTAACGCAACCTAGTCAAATTGGCACATTATGATGTATCTTGTACTTTGGGCTTATCGAACCAATGTTAAAACTGCCATGGGGTTCTCACCTTTCCAACTCGTTCATAGGGTGGAAGCAGTAACTACAGTTGAATGTGAAATCTCATCATTAAAAATTTCCATTCATGTGTTACCTGACACGAGTGAACTAGAAGAATGTTTGCTACATTTAGAACATCTATATGGACAACGTAGAGATGCGTTGACAACAAACGAGACTCATAAAAATAGGGTTAAAAACCAATATGATAAATTGGTCAAACCTAGGATTTTTTCTAAAGGGGAGCTTGTCTTGCTCTATGATCAGGACAAAGAACCCCTAGGGGCAGGGAAATTCAGGTCTATATGGTTAGGATGCTATATCGTTTCGAATTTTTTGAAGAAAGGGTCATATGAAATAACTAATTTTGAAGGGAATAAGCTGCCGGAGCCTAGAAATGGTCTCTATCTGAAAAAGTATTATGCTTAGGCTTAGCGCTTTTTCTTGTATTTTTATTTTATGTAACTTTATGTACAATAGTTATTTGGTTTGTGTTATTATACCATCTGTTCGTTGTTACAGATGTCTTCTGAGTGGTTCGTAGGTTTTGTAGACGGCACTAGTAATCACACTTGCAACCTGGCTTCAGTCGCATGGGTTATTTACTCACCCTTAAGACAACTAGTTTCCTCTGGAGGCGCTTGCCTAGGTCCTGCTACCAATAATGTGGCAGAATACAGGGCCATCATTGAGATCTTATGGGATATCGTGTCATGTGGCATCACTCAGATGGAAGTCAGACTTGACTCTCAACTAGTGGCTTCCCATCTCAATCGAGCTTATCAGGTGCGAACCCTATCTTGTTACTTTAGTTTTTGCAAGTCAGATTATTGGAAAGAAATTTTGATTTTATTTCATTTAATAATATCTTATCTAATTATCCTTGGTTTGGAGATATACTTATCTATCTCCAGACTCTGAAGTGTCCTGCGACCTTTTATAGGAAGAACAATGCAAACTACGTGTACATGCGAAAAACTACCTTATCATCGGGGATACTTTATACCATAGAGGGGTAGACTCTATTTTACGTCGGTGCCTCACCCACAAAGAGGTCGAGAGTGTCCTAAATGATTCCCATAGTGGAGCATGTGGGGGTCATTTATCTGGGTTAGCAACAACCCAGAAGATTTTGAGTGCCAATTATTTTTGGCCCACAATATTTAAATATTGTGTGGAAGTCATGAAGCGTTGTCATCCTTGTCAGCATTACACCAGAAAGATGCGGTCATATCCTTCTCCACTATTTCCCATCATCGCAGTGGTTCCCTTCACCAAGTGGGGGATAGATTACGTGATGTGCAACCCAGTCTCAGTTGGGGGGCACAAATACATCATTTTCATTGTAGATTAATTTATTAAGTGGGTAGAGGAAATGCCCACCTTCAGGGCTGACGAGGAAACTGCAGCTTTTTTCATTTTCAGCCAGATTATCACTCATTTTGGTATTCCAAAAGATATTGTCACTGACCATGGCAGTCATTTCCAGAACATCATGATGACCGAATTGGATACTATGCTATGGTTTAAACAAGAACACTCATCTTCTTTCTACCCGCAAGCGAATGGTTAAGTCGAGGCAGCCAATAATACCTTGAAGACTATTCTCAAGAGTACTATTAACACAACCCAGTCAAATTGGCACATTATGATGTATCCTGTACTTTGGGCTTATCGAACCAATGTTAAAACTGCCATGGGGTTCTCACCTTTCCAACTCGTTCCTAGGGTGGAAGCAGTAACTATAGTTGAATGTGAAATCCCATCATTGAAAATTTCCATTCATGTGTTACCTGACATGACTGAACTAGAAGAACGTTTGCTACATTTAGAACATATATATGAACAACGTAGAGATGCGTTGACAACAAACGAGACTCATAAAAATAGGGTTAAAAATCAATATGATAGATTAGTCAAACCTAGGATTTTTTCTGAAGGGGAGCTTGTCTTGCTCTATGATCAAGATAAAGAACCCCTAGGGGCAGGGAAATTCAGGTCTATGTGGTTAGGACCCTATATCGTGTTGAACGTTTTGAAGAAATGGGCATATGAATTAACTGATTTTGAAGGGAATAAGCTGCCGGAGCCTAGAAATGGTCTCTATCTGAAAAATTATTATGCTTAGGCTTAGCGCTTTTTCTTGTATTTTTATTGTATGTAACTTTATGTACAATAGTTATCTGGTTTGTGTTCTTCTACCATATGTTGGTTGTTACATATGTCTTCTGAGTGGTTCGTAGGTTTTGTATATGGCACTAGTCATCACACTTGCAACCTAGCTTTAGCTGCATGGGTTATTTACTCACCCTCAAGACAGCTAGTTGCCTCTGGAGGCGCTTGCCTAGGTCCTGCTACCAATAATGTGGCAGAATACAGGGACATCATTGAGATCTTATGGGATGTCGTGTCATGTGGCATCACTCAAATGGAAGTCAGACTTGACTCTCAACTAGTGGTTTCCCAGCTCAATCGAGCTTATCAGGTGCGAAACCCTATCTTGTTACGTTAGTTTTTGCAAGTCATATTACTGGAAAGAAATTTTGATTTTATTTCATTTAATAATATTCCAAGAAATCAAAATTCATTAACTGATGCATATGCGAACTATATCTTAGATTGGCACTTAATGCACATTTTATAAAAATACATAACAGATACATTGTGAACACATGTAAATAAATCGACAATATATATATGTGTGTGTGTGTGTGTGTGTGTGTGTGAATATATGTCCATAAGATAGGTCGAGTTTTTGATCCTCAGATCCAGTCATAACTGTATAAATATACAAAACTATACCAAATTTGGATCGCAATCCATAAAATTCCCATAGATCTAATCTTGACCACCCTGTTCATCCTGACCACCCTAGTCATCCTGATCACCCTGTTCACCCTGCTCACCAGCCTCCTCAGCTTCTTCAGCTGCAACAGCCTCCATTGCTTCTATGTAGACAAGTACAACATTAGGCTGGTTTTGGACTCTGGAACTGAATTAAAGCCTTTAAATACTAAGATAAACATGCATTAAAATATTTAAAGGTAAGAAACACCCAAACACGGGGAAAAAATCAAGAAAACGAGAAATTAAGAGAAAAACCCCTTAGCTGCGTAGTATGGTTGCTAATCTGTTAGTGGAGTATTCTGCAAATGAATTTGTATCCTATTCTCCTATTTATATGGGGTGGGTGAATCCCAATCGACATAAAACAAATCAATTATCCCAATAATAATAGGATCTTAATACCTATTGTAGCCTTGAAGTTTGATGGAGTACCTTGATGGTTGTCCTTGTAGCTCCTTGAATCTCCTTCACACCTGCAAATCTCACCAGAAAATCCTTCCTACTATCCTACCAAACTATATTTAAGAAATATAGGTTAGATCTAATTGCCTACCATTTCTACATCAACATAAAACTTGAAGGGAAAACATTGAACAAGAATTGGGAAGAAATCTGAATTGATTCATAATATGTGAACATGGAGAAATGCGTACAACCCTTGAAGGTTCCTTCCTTCTCCATGGAATAGACCTACTCCTCTACCATCCATGCCTTTGATACCTAAAACCTATGTAGTAGAAAAGTCATTTCTAGCCCTCAATTCCTCCAGCATGCCTTTACTCTCCAATTTGTCTCCTCTAATTCACCTCATATGCCTTCCTCATATAGTATTACGGTTTGTGCACATAATCACTTAACCATGAATGTGGGATTAAAATTTTTGAATCTTTTTAATTATTTTCTTCAAAAAAACCACTTTACCTAGTTTTTTAGGCATCAAACTTTATTTTCAGTATTTTCAAGACAATTAATACCTATGCTAGGAATTTTTTCCATTGTATGAGTTATAGGAACTAGGTTTGGACCTTAAGTGGTCATGGAATTGGCCTCTTTAGAGCCACCTTTGTATTCAAACATTTCTTTCTTTCCCGAAAAAGTGGTCAAATGAGAGATTGAAGCTCTCAATTGCTCCAAAATTATGAGCTTCATGTTGCCGGCGAAATAGAAATATGTTTTCAGACCAACACTTTCAAGGGTGTTAATATTATTGTTAACACTAGAGTTTAAACCCTAATTAATCTAAATTCCAAAAAAAAGAATTATAAATAATATTATAATTAATAATAATAATAACATATAAAATTTCAAAAAAACTATTAAAAAGTTATAAAAATATAAGAATAATTTTTTGGATAAAATTCCAATATTGCAATGTCTTTTGCTTTGGCTAATTTTTTTGAAGGAATGGTATAAATAAGTGAAATGTGGAAAAAATAGAAAGAAATATTTACTCTTTTTGAGGAAATGATAAAAAACCATTTCAATCAAGACAATTAAAAAGGAAGCTAAAATCAAGATAAATAAGAGACTAACTAAGAACCAAACTAGGAAGACACGATTGATGAAGATCATAAATTCATCAAGGCAAAATGGCGATCACGAAGACATAAAATATTACAAGGAAGAGCATATGAACAAAAAGAGAGCACAATAAATAAATTATTATGGTCAAACAAAGAGCTCTCATTATGAGATGGGGTGGTTCAAAATTGTTACTTCACCTAGGACATAAGAAAAAAAATATTGACCGCCTCATTATATCCTCCCTCACCAAAGGATCACCACTACACACAGAACAAAATAAAAATGAAAATCAAACTGACCAACTCCTTATATTTTCCCTCACTGAAGGATCGCGCCATCAAATACATGGAAGGTTAATATCCGAAATGTCAAATACAATACTCAAAATGTGATGCTAGGTTGTAAATATGCATATGTACTAGAAATTAGTTGCAATTTCTTACAAGGAACACAAATGAGTGTAATGAATGGTACAATTGTAAAATCTATAAAAATTTCTAGTGAAACTCTAGATAAAATACATATTACAAGTCATGTTGGGATCCCAACCCAAATCCAAGAACATTATAAGGAAGATGATAGTGATGTCAAGGAAAAGAAAGATTTAGAGGACAAGAATAAAATTTATAGCAAGGAATATCAAGGTGGAGTTGAAGAAAAGTTTTATGAGAATGACAATAACAAAACAAAGATATAGATACACCATATATTGATGAACATGATGTCGATGATGACTATAAAGAAGATGAAGACCGACAAATTATGATGATGAATCACAAAAAATTAATGAATATAAAGTTGATTCCAATAACAATTGAGAAGAAGATAAATATGTAAAAGAGTATAAGGACGAAGACAATAAAAATAATCCTAATCACGATGTTGTAGAAGATGAAATCCAGAATATTCTTCAACACATGAATATATTGACAATCATAGGATGTCACAATTCCATGTGATTAAGAATCACACGAACAAAAGGATGCTAACAAACAATTGAAGAATATTTTGTCAAATAGAAACAAGGAAATAAATTATCCAAAAAATTGTAATCAAACATGAATTAATGAAAAAAAATTAAAATGCAAAGGTGGTTCAATCTTAAAAGTAGTGGTTGGAACTACAAATGAAGGAACCTTAACCAAGCTGATTGAAATAAGAATGTTTTTAGTAGTTACCACTACATATAAGGAGACCATAACAAGTGAAACTAAAGGTGCAACAATGTTTGAAGATGCATCAATCATCACTAAGGATGCCATATGCCAGTTAGAAAATAGTGACATACCGAAGCATGCAAAAATATCATGGATCAAAATGACAACACAAGTTCATCATGAAAATAACAAATTGGAAATTCGAAAGGGTACTCCCTATAGTCGTTTCATTTTTATCTACAAAATATTATGCATGGAGAAATTTGAATGGCAATGTGAACACTTCTTTCAAGAACTATTGAATCATAGTACTATTAGTTGAGATAATCTATTGAATAAATTTTGTTTTCAAAGAGTATTTCATCTAGTTCAGTAACCTTCGTGAAGTCGCAATCAATTAAGCAAATAAAAAGCTTAAATAAATAACTCTTATTTTACCAAGCTTCGAGGACAGATATTTTCAAGGCATGATGACTTGTAATATACCTAAAAATTATATTACCATTATTAGTTTACTTATTATTTATTGGGTTAAATGATTAATTTATTAAATAGTGTACGACATGTCTCTTAAATAAGAGACATGCCCCTTTGTTATCGATCATATATAATTGGCCCATTATTATTTTATGTAACATCATTGAAATATAAATAATATTATTAAATACACATTTGAAAGTGTTACCTTTCATTTGGATAAGGGGTTCCTCATAAGAAATTGTGACCCCCGCAAAAGTGTTTGGATTCTTCTATCAATGTGTTACACCTACTTAACAATGGGTTACCTTTCCAAAGATCTCAATAATGAAACAAGTGCTTCACAAGTAGCAATGCAGCATGCTTGAATGACATGAATATCACGATGATATTAATTCATGTGAACGAGACCTCAACTTTCCTCATGGTATGGATCCTCTTGCTCGTTGGTAAAATCATGCCCATATATATCTCTTTTAAGGAACATTAATTTGGCAATTGAAACATGATGGGATAAATATTCAGGAAAATACGATTTGGTTTGGTCCATGCATTTTGGGTGGTGGTATTGACTCTCATTGCAATAAGAATTCAGAGGAGAAATACCTAGTGAATATCCCGATAACAGCGGTAAGGTTTATTCTCTATGGTGGCTGAAAAATTTAGATTTATTGAAACTTCCAGTCTGGGTCCTCTTACATTCAATGATTTCTTAAATAATCGGCCAATCTTTTGGATAATGGTAGAGGAAAGGTCGTATGTGTGCTTTGGTATCTTCAATTAGGATTTTTGTTATTTTGTCTTTGGTAATATTGTGGTGATGATGCTTGAAATTCTGTAGTTGTCTCTTTTGGGTATAGTTTTATTTTCTTTCCATTCAAAAATTGAAAAACCCTATTTTTGGGGATTAGGTTTGATATTATGAATATATATTCCATTGAGAAGAACAATAGGATTGAAACCCATATGGTAATAATTTCTAACATAATTGGTTCAAGTATATATAGGAATGAAAATATTTTAGACAAAAGAATTTTGAGAATCATGAATGCCCAATTAGAGGGCATTAGTCAAGATATAGAATATCTAAACATCTATGTGGAAATATTGGAAACAAACCAAGAAACAAAGGAGATAAAGATGTAGGAGCAGTGTAGGAAATAAATAAAATTGAACATTGACATTGATATGCATCACACTACCATTCTAGGCTTTTCTAAAGGGAGACCATCTACAACTGAGCATCTATTGTTTTCATTAGGTTCAACTATGGACAGAGAAACTAAAGAGGGGATAATATGACACAGAACAATAGAAATGATATATCTTTATTTTTTGGATTATTTGTGTAGTATATGTCATTAATATATGACCCATATTCCATCAGTATAGTCACAAGTAACCATTTTTCATGGATTTTAATAGTCCACTTAAAGTGCTAAGTAGGCTATTCAAAACCATCAAAAGTTGTTCAGTTGTGACTATACTCATGCAATATGGATCATAGCTTAATGAATTACACTACACAAATAATCCCAAAAATAATGATATATGATATGTTAGACTATCAAAACCCCTATACTTAAACAATAACAATGCCATAGTAGTTGTAATTACATGGTGATCGTGCTCAAGAACATGAAGATGTTCTTATGGATGAAGACCATAGTGGGAACCCATTTCACTAAATGTATTTTCTCATATGGTCCTCCCTTGCGTTCAGTTGCTTGGGATTTTTGTAAGGTAGTATAACTCTAGGTTTAATAGGAAAGTTTCATGTTTTGGTTTCTTAGAAATATATTAGAGAACTACTATATGTGGGAATAACTCAATAGAGCAATTTTTTGGAAAAAAAATTGAACTCCTTTGTATATATTTTTTAATTTCTCCATAATCTTATTTTTAATGTAATACATATAACCAGTCTCTCTCTCTCTCTCTCTCTCTCTCTCTCTCTCTCTCTCTCTCTCTCTCTCTCTCTCTCTATATATATATATATATATATATATATATATATATATATATATATGGTGTTGACATATGTTGAATTCAATGTTACAAATGTGGGACGAATGTTACAATCTATTCAATATTGAGCCAGAAAATGCACCTCATTTCGTGTGCTGTGATAATAGGATATATTATGTTATAAGATTATAATTGTAAGATTGGGTTGGGAAAGTATGCTGATTTATAAGTAATGATGTACACTAAGTTTAATTATAATTTGTGGTGGGACCCTCCAAACTACCCAACAAAAAGAAACTTAAAATTCATAATGTGCCTTCTTCAATTCTTAACTTTTTAGATCCATTTTAACTCTGACTCTATCAAGCAACAATAAGGATCCAATCCATGGATGTGCAAACTTATTTAATGGAGTAAAACTTGAGAAATGTTTACACCTACACATATTTGATCCCTCTCGACACTTGTTAGAACAAAAGTTATTAATTAATTCTCCCATCACCACATTGATCTACATTATGAGATTTTTTTTGTCTTTATTGATATTGATACATGGATGTGGGATTGTTTTCATGCTCAAAGAAAATAATACTTAAAAGGCTATGATGTGAGTATGTATTTAATAATGAAAAGGATATATGCAATAAATATATGTTTTAGGAGATGTACATCACAATTTAATATAAAAATACCTAACGACTACAAATGAAGAAGGGCAGAGAAGAGATGGGGAGCTATGATTCCACAAATGAGAGAAGTGAGAGGAGGGTATTGGAGATGATATTGGTTGGATTTAATTAATGTACATAGAGCCTTCAAGATAATTTTTTATTCAAAGTACCTTAACCCTAGTTATGAGGCTCACTTTAATTAATCATGAGTTAATTATATTAATATGAGAGTAAGAGAGGAAAAGTGGCCTCTTCTAGGCAAGAAACATTTCAAGAAAAATCCATGCATATATAATGTTAGAAACTCATTTATTCCTCATAATTCATTCTATCATTCACTCACAAGGGATTCACCTTGTTGATCAATACCTTATCATGTTCATTCATAAAGGGGGGTTTTTAAATTGTGAAAAATAAGGTCAATATATTGTAGGTATTGGGAGTGGGGGGGGGGGGGGAGGAGTAGGGTATGGGGGGGTGTAAAAAGGGGTATCTAGTAAAAATAGGAAATGTCTCATAAAATTAGGTTTTTGTTTCTAATTGGAAATATGCATTGGGAGGTGTGGCTCATTAAAGGGATTTTTATAAGAATTTTCTAATATCTAGTGAAAACTAAGGGTATTCTTTAATATCCTATTAATGAAGGAACTATGGAATAGTGTCATTGAGTGAAGATCCCATGCATTCACTACACCAAGCTATATGATATCTAACTAGTATACTGAGAAGGAACATGTGTTTCATTCATTTTCATGCCAATTACATTGGAAATTTGGTGCTAATGGGATCAATGCTTATGTGAGAGAAACTTGAGATGTAGTTGAGTTCCCTGGAGTCCTAACATGGAGAATCCCTGCTGGCCTATGCTAGTTCATAGGAAGGGAATGTGGATAATATTAGGGTTTGCATGCAAAGAAGGGGTTCCCATTCCTTGTATTGTGCAGGTGAATGGAGGATGATTGTTAGTGGATTGGGACATTGTGGAGGGGGGTATATCACTAGAGGGTTGCATGCGTGTGGTTGGTGAAAGAATTATAAATTCACCCCTTTTGGGATGATAGCCCCATATTGGGGGTGGCCTCTATAAAAGAAAGAGAAGGCTTGAAAGAGTGCCCACAGTTGGGAGGAACATCTTTCACTTACATCTAGTTGAAGGACCATTTACTACAAATATAAATATTTATTATGCTTGAACTTATTGGTTATTTTGTTGTCATGAATTTATTTAATTGTTGTTAATGAAAATTTGTGGATTTGATTAATGGTAACACTATGTAAGAATACATGATAGGAATGCATGCATACTCTATAATTAGTAATTTGGATTATTGATTACTATATATTTACTTATGTGGTTAATGAATTGCATAACAAATGAAGGTGATTTTGAATAATAAATCAAAGATTAAGGGATTTTATGCAAATTAGAGTACCCCATCACCTCAATAGTTTCATGGAGGTGGTTGGTTATGTTACTGAGTGATATTAGAGCTCTAGATTGCAACACTGGGGATGTTGGGAAAAAATCAGTGTCTACAAGAAAATAGTTACATGTCAAACACTTGATGTAAATATAGCTTGCAAACTATATGTTTGAAAAAAAGACTTAATGAGGAAAAAATTGAGGAAAAATGCATTGTACAGGTCATGTGGTTTTTAATTGTCAAGGAATACTAGTGTAGCAAAATGAAATTGATAATAATAAATGGAAATTGGAATTTGTTTGTAAAGTTATGGTATTTTAGAAGTGCATTTTTGTGGAAAATTGTAAAACTATTGTAGCAATAGCTTGTATGGTTTCTATTTAATCAAAATTACCACTAGTAGGGAGGGAATCATCAATCATGTTCCTAGATTCATTAAAATTCCAATTTATATTGATGTCAAGCTCTAGAATACTTGAAAATGGAGTCAACATTTTTTTATTCAGAAAATGTACAAGGGATAAAACTATGACATAATGGAGGAATTCATATGTTGGTTTTAAAAGGAATTAAATGGTTTTGGAAGCCATGGTAGTGTTAATAAAAACCACTTAGTCAAGTCCCAACATAATATCCTATTTGATCTGATGGTCGAGAGATGGCATAGATCTATGGTTGTGGACCATTTTGGGATGAAAAGTGATTAGGTTTTAATCCCTGATTGAGCTTCTGAAATATCATATGGTGGTGGATCATTTATGTTATACAATGGAAAATAATATTGGGAGGGAAAGTGATTGAAGGTTAAGGGAGGAATTCAGCCATGAAATGAATGACAAGCTACCACATGTCCTAGTGGGGCCTCACTAGTCACCTCATTCTCATAAATTGTTCAAGGAAAATAAAGGAAAGGGGAGCCACAAGATAGAGTAAGGTGACATAGAGGATTGTCAAGGATGACATGGTGTCGCTAAGGGGTGAAACATAAGACACCACTACCATATAATTAGCCGCATTTCATGCCATATTAACAACCTACCATGTTAGTATATAATAAAGCATAAAAAATGTATGGAGCCAAAAACACGTTTTGGCCATAATAGGAGAATAATAACTTAGAATTGGATAAAATTGTGAACATTTGTCCATCATGAAGATGACTAAAAAATGGATAGAATGGGGTATGCATGGGTGTTGTAATCTCATGGATCACAGAAGGTTACCAATAATACACATTAAAAGCATACAGACATATCAGAGACAAGAGACAAGAACACAGATGTGGAATAACAGATTATATTATAGTGGAAGGGTCCATACAAAACACAGAACTGAACCAAGTTCTCATCTAGCTCAACAGCCTAATGTATATGATTTACAAACAGTTACAAATAACTACTTGTCGGTTCGGTCAACTGACACGACCTTATGTGGCCGACCTAATCTCTAATTAGTTGGTTGATCGACTTAGTAGGCGTCTCTTGCCAACCTTTGTAATTCAAGTCATGCTAAGTCATTCAAACTATAAGCATATGGTTATGCATATGAGCAGCCATCACATAATCTTGCAGGTATTTCAAAAGATGAAAATCACATTCAAGCAGATATCATACACCTACACAACAAAGTGCTCCAACGAGACATGATGACAATGTACCCCTCATTTTCAAAATGTTGAAACTGTTCCTAGGTTGTGACCTCAGAAATCCAGAAGACAGAGAAATGGCATAGAAAGTTGAAGATCCAAAAGGCCCTGCATGCCTAAACTGATGGAGATGCCGGTCAGATGAGCCAGGGTGAGGCTTTAAACCAAAAGACCTCGTTGTAGAAGAAGATGGTTGCCTGCCATTGTGAGAGGATGAGACTTCGATGGACTGCTTCCAAATTGAAGATGGAGGATAAAAAGTAACCAATCATGGTAGAACCTTGTACACGTGTGTTTTCCTATCGAGCTGGCGGCTAAGTTACCTATGCAGACCGGTATGCATGGTTGATTCATAGTGACGACTTCTCAGCAGTATCAGAGACCCAGGATGTTGATGCATATTTCTTTGTTCACTTCGAGACGAAGAAATGTTTTGTTTGTGGGGGAGATGTAGAGGGGGCCACTTACCTCCTAAATGTCATCATGTAATTATATAGTTTAAAGGATAAATAGATATTAATAAATGAGTAGTTGTAGTGGGTACAACTGCTCCAACCTACCTCATAATGTATAAATAATTACCAAAGATAATACAACAACGAATTGGACGTCCCTTCCCAAATTACTTGTGTTTGATGGCTGTGTATGAGCTTAATGTATTCTTGAATGATGGGAAAGCATAGCTTTCAACAATGGGCCTATTCTACTCCAACTTTGTTGAAAAGTAGGAATTTTGAATTTTTAATGCCAACACCCAATGATTGTATAGGGGCCCTATTGGGGATTAAATTTATATGGTGTAGAGCCCCCTATTGGGTCTCCTTTAGCTTTTATTTACAGTCAAGAATTTAACTATATACATATACAGTTTGAAAATCAAAATGTTGTTTTATCTATTCTAACAATTTACTGTTTAATTGTGCAGGTAGCAAGGATGATCACAACATATAAACCTTTAATATTTAATAAACAGAAATTTCCATGTAAACTTTTAAAATCTAATAAACAGAATTAGCCATAGGAAAATACCTGTAGGTAGCTAGTAGATCCACCTTTGATGCTGTCCTTGCTTGTTGTTTTCCCTTGCTTTTCTCTGCAGCCAAAAGACCTTCCCCAAGTTCTGAAACTCAACCAGCCCAAACTAGTTTTGCCACCCTGCCAACTGGCGAGGTCTCGCCAACCACCCAGCTCCAAAGGTACCCCTTTGGACCCCCGAGCCCAAACCGAGTACAAGCCCTACTGTCGTATCCCCTGAAAAGAACAATCTCCAACAAGAATCCCTTCCTTGCAGCCCTCTTCTCCCAAAACTTCTCCAAAAACTAAGCATAAGAATCCCCCTTCTCCTACCTCCTTTCTCCTTTTTATCTCCATGTTTTCCAACCTCCCCCATTACTACCCCTATCTTTATCATCAATTTTATCCAACCCCCTTCCATCTACCATTTGGACTTGGATTAATTTGAAATAATTTAAGTTGACTTGGACATTTTAAATATTAAATTAATATTGCAAGGTGTTGGTTGGGTCACTTCCCAACCATAACTTTTAATTCAATTGACTTTAATCCTTTTTATTTATTAAAACATATCCTTACTCTTTTCAATATTTGACCATAAATAATAAATGTTATATATTGTTTAAACTTGCACACTTCACTAATTTAATTTAATTTACAATTA